>JAOWAT010293621.1:0-16673 GCA_028571025.1 Longipedia americana
AAGTTTCATCAAGATTGGTTGAAGGGCCTAGGAGTAGTTGATGGACAAACGAACAACTCATCTTTATATATATAGATTACTAATTATTTTACCGGAGTAAAATATACTTTAGTTTTTTGTCTAGGATTTTACCTCTATTGTGCATTGGCATTAGATCAAAAGTACAAGACCAATAAAAATATGTCTTTGAGGCCATCCTTTTCATCATCAGAACCTCTAAGCAGAGATGATAAATTAGCCTTCTATTCCTTGATGGGACTCATCTTTACCGTTGTGATTGCATCTCATTTCTTCAGGCTTTCTTTTTGCCAACTTTGTGGAAATTGTCAAAATTGTCAAAATTTGAGTCTTGAGTTTTTGGGGATAAATATTTTAAAATTGGGTCAGTTTTTATAAATTTTACTAAATAGACAATTTTTCCATGTCCTAAGTTTTTCGAGAATTCGCTTGGTTTTTTAGGTTTTTTAAGGAATATTTTTTAGGAATTTTTTGGAAAATTTCGATTTTTTGATCAATTTTTACGCTGAGTCAGTCAAAAACTTTGGCGAAAATAAAGTCTGTACTTATCAAGTGTATTATTTGAAAATCTGGCGGGAATCAAAATTATGGCAATGGGCGGTTCTACGGTGACCTTACATCAACCTGGAATATAAATTAGTGTCTTTTGAATGGGCTCAGGATGGATTATAATGTGCATTTTATTTATGTCCCTGCATGCTACCTATTTTGGCATTTTCCTCCTTCCACACATGAATTCGAGTGAAGAGAACATTTTAAGTGATTTTAGGACTCCTGACATATTTATTTCAAATTATGGTAGCAATTTAAATCTTATCAGTATGCTATCCAAAAGGCTTAAGTGATGTTCCACCTTAGATTGATTAATTTTTGGAATATAATTTCAAAATTACTGTTACTTTTTCGTACGGATCATTATTGTTACAAAATTAATGTGAATGGACATACACATAATTTATCTACAATTTTCAATTGGATTTTTGAATTTGCACCCAAATGTTGATCAATCTAATGCGGAACTTCATAAGTTAAAAGAATAGGGACAGTTCATATCGTTCTTTGACTGTAAATAATTTTCATATTCCTATTGCAATTTCTTTATGAAGTGGACTTTATTTCAGAAAACGAAAGCCTAAGCTTCAATTTTTTGTAAATTTACTTAATAAATCACATGGCCAATACAGGGTATCTCGATTTAACGACACTTGATTTAATGACATTTCTCGATATAGCGACACTTTTTTGGCTCAAAATTGATTTCATTTATTAAATAAATCTCTCGAAATAACTACAACAACTCTATTTTACGACATTTTTCATGCCTCCTTAATGTGTCGTTAAATCGAGTGACCCCTGTACAATGCTACTCCACGATCATTTCATGATTTGGTTTCCATTGTGTTTTTCTTGCATCATGTGACTGTATTATTTAAATTGTGGTTATTAATATTATTTTCTCCATCATTTCTCATTCATTGGGTTGTTCAATTCAATCAATAGATATCTATCGAATGCCATTAGTTTCGAAGCAGGCCTTTTTGACAAAATTTCTTCAAAACTGAGCGCCAAATTTTACAAAAACTGAGTAAATTAGCAAAACCACGCAATATGAAATTTTTAGATTTTTGAAAGTCGATTTTTGGGGGTAAATTTACCGTTTTTGAACACATGTTTCTAAAAAAATGGCCAAAATGACAATTTTCAAGCAAATTTTTTGAAAAACTCAGCATTTTAGTGAAAACTGAGAAAAAATTTCATCAAAACTGAAAAATCTAATCAAAACTGAACTCCAAAAATAACGCAAAATCCACGATTTACTAAAATTTTCAAAACAACCAATTTTCCAATTATTTTGAAGTTTATATGCAAAATTTGTAATACCTTGATCAGGTTCAGGCTTTTTGCTGAACAATGTGATGATAAAAATTAGAATTTGACTTCACTAGCGTATGTGTTTGGCTTTTTCTTGGATGAAATATAAATTTTACAAAATGTCAAATACAGTCGACGATGGATTTAGCGACAAAATCGGTTCCGCGGAAAAAGTCCACTCAATCCATTGTTTGCCACTAAATCCATCTATCCATATTTCAATAAAAGTCATCACATAAAGCAAATTTCTCAATTATTTTTACTTATTTACAATTTTGTAACTAAATAATGATTTTTAGGGTGATATTTTAAAGCTTTCTACCATAATTTTTAATTCAAAGAATTAGGTTTTGTAAATTTTTATCCATAAAAAGTCAGTTTGGTTCAATAAGTTTCACTTCTGGTTTGCTCATTAAGAGACAAACTGAGATTAGATTTGATGTAATATGTTCTCAGTCACCCATGGATGTATGATATAAAGAGCACCCATGAAATTTGAGAAAATGAATATCTCTGCAAAGAATTATTTCATTGATATCTTTGCAAAAAGTGAACATATTATAATATTTCCTCTCAAAAGAGTCTGCTAAATCCATCATTTTGAGGATAAAGTTAGTCCACTAAATCCATTGTTTATTACATAAAAATTTTGGTTTCAGGAAAAAGTCTGCTAATTCCATTTTGTCCACTAAATCCATTGTCTTTAAATCCATCGTTGACTGTACTTTATAACACAATTTGTTTTCAAGGAACAAACCATCTTAATCATGTTTCAAGCTGAACTGTTGCACATTAATCAAAATTTCATATACAGTACCATTTAAAACACATTTTCATACTAAGAAACAAGTTTAAATTTTCAGGAGTCAAAAACAAAACAAACAAAATTGCCACAATGACATCTGAAAATGGTGAAACAGTCATTATGGCCATGAACTCCAGCGGCCAATACATACCACTCACAGACCATGATGGCAAGTCAATACCCTTACCACCAGACATACCAAAAGATCATACATTAGAAATTGTCAAAAACTCAAACGGTGACTCATTAATCATGATTAAAGACCAACAAGGTAACACGTCAGTTCTAAAAGATAAAGATGGAACTAACATTGTGGCACAATCTAATGAGCCCAAAGAAAAATCAAACAATTGCCCCATTCCTGTGAGAAACAATGATGGAACTATTTCTTTGATGAAAAGAATGGAAGATGGAAGTTTGTCTCCAATTACAGATGAAAATTTAATGCCAATTGTTTTATCAAATGACATTGACGAATCTGAAGAGATTATCATAACAGAAGACTCTGATGGAAATCTGAACATTTTGAAGGTAAATGAATCTGGCACAATTGAGAAAGTTCTAGATGCTAATGGTAATGATGTAACTGTAAAAACAACAAAGTCTTCAATTAATACTGAAAGCTCTTCAACGAATGATTTGTCTGGAATAATTGTTGCGAATGTTGCTGGTAAAAATGTGCCTTTGCTAAAGTCTTCAGATGGTGATGTGATACCACTCTTAAATACTTCTGGAGAGATAATAACTTTACCTGAGAACTTACCAGAAGACCAAAAGGTTAGGACAATAATGAATGAATTAGGTGAAACAGTATTAGTAAAAGAAGATGAAGCAGGAAATATCAGCTTCATTTTGGATGAAACAGGAAAACAAATTAAAGTTCATGATAGTGAAACTAGCTTGCAAGAACTTTTACATCCTGAAGAAGATAGAAATGTTTTAGCATTTACAAATCCTGATGGAAGCATCAATACAATTAAAACAATCAATGGTGATGAGATTGAACTTCCTGAGGACCTTGATGATGATGAACAGATAGTACCTGTTGCAAATGAGAATGGCGATATTGTTCTTTCCATTGTTGATGACTTTGGTAACTCAAGGCCATTTTTGAATGAATCTGGCACCGAAATTAGAGTGGATCCCAACACTATTATGCCCCCATCAGTACCAGTAAATGATGGCAATGTAATGATTGTAAAATCTGGAGACAAGAATATAGCTATGTTCAAAGGAGCTCATGGAAATATTCCATTAATTGATTCAAATGGTGAAGTAGCCTCTTTGCCGGATGATGTACCTGAAGGTAGTAATATAAAGATAATCAAGGATAATACAGGAGATGATATGTTAGTGATAGAAACTCAAGATGGAAGGCTGGTACCACTTACAGGTATAGATGGTGACATTGTTAAAACTAATTTATCTCAATATGATCAAAACAAACCTCCCAATGAAATAAAAGTGGAGAGAATGGGAGATAAATTTTATGCGGTTGTCAATTCACCAAGTGGAACTGTTCCATTAGTTGATTCAAATGGTGATAAGGTTATAGTGCCAGCAGATGCAAACATTAAGATTGTTGAGAATGAAAATGGTGATAGCATTGTCATGGTTGAAGATGATGATGGAAATTTAAAATTGTTACCAGGACAAGATGGCAAGCTAATAAAACTTGGTGCAGACAAGAAAACAGTCACTCAAAAACAGTCTAATCTGGTACAAGTTGAAAATATTGATGGAAAGAAAGTTCCGGTATTACAAACACAAACTGGGAAAATACCACTCCTAGATTCAGATGGAAATACAATTTCAATTCCCCAAAATTTGTCTCCAGACTCAAATATTCAACTTGTTGAGAATGAAAATGGGGAAAAGATTTTCATCCTTACAGATCAACAGGGTAATATGATACCAGTGATGGGAAATAATGGTGAAGTTATTGCAGCTGATGAATTCTGCACTGACACATCTTTAAGCTCTGTTGAAGCCAATATCAAAACCAAAAGAATTGGAAATGATACTGTGACTGTGCTTAGCACTGCAGATGGAGATATTACATTACAAGATTCACTGGGTAACCCTACTGTAATGCCACCTTCATTTTCCAAAGAATCAAATATAAAGATTCATACAGATGAAAGTGGAAAACCAGTAATTGTGGTCCAAGATAAAGATGGGTCAATGTATCCATTGAAGGATGTAAATGGTGAAAATATCTCTGTTAGTGAAAAAGACCAAAATAAGATAACCAACAGTATGAAAAAGAATGCATCAAATATGAAAAGCAATTCATCAATGACCACAATCAAAGAAGCAGAGCTAGGAAAAGTTGGATGTACTAACATAGTAATCATAGATACACCAAACGGAAAAATTCCACTTTTGGATGAAAATGGACAACCAGTTGCCTTACCAGATAATCTTTCCTCTGGATCAAAGATAAAAGTCATGAGAAATGAAAATGGTAAGAATTGTGTTATGATAGAAGATGATAAAGGCAAACTTACACCATTAAGTATAACAAAGAATGAAAATCTATCCACTGATGACAATAGTTTTACAGTGAAAAAGGTAGGAAATGATTCAATCATCATGACACAAACTGAAAATGGACTTGAGCCTCTTGTTGACTCTAAAGGTAAACCAATTGTAGCATCTACCAATATGCCTTTAAATGCAAAGATAAAGAGTATCAATGATGATACTGGAGTTCAAATGTTAGTTATTGAGGATGAAGATGGGAATATTACAACATTGAATGGACAAAATAGTATGACTGACAAGTCCTTCATTGGAGAGCATATCAGGACTGAAAACTTAAACAAGTTAAAGGATATAAAGGCAAGTGATAACCAGGCCAAAATAAAGAAGGTTGGCAACAAAAATATTGTAATGATGAACACAGCTGAAGGAAGCAAACCATTGCTAGATGAAGATGGTAATGCAATCATCATTCCTGATTCTCTTCCATCAGATGTGAAGATAAATTTGTTGAGGAATGACGATGGTACAGGCACAGTAATATTTGAGGATAACAAAGGAAATAAGTTTAACATAAATAAGGATAAAAATGGTGAAGTCATAAAGTTATCACAAGCTGCAGGACATGATGCCAAATTTAAGAAGTCTGCTGATGATGATATAATCTCCCTGCATTTACCAAGTCAGTTAATTCCTAATGCAGATGGTGAGTTACCTAATCTGATACAGCAAACTAATAATAATAATAATAAAAGTGCAGTTTCACAATGTGTAACCAAAAAGATTGGAAATGAAACTATAGTAATGATGAAAACACCAACTGGAAGTACACCTTTAGTTGATGCAGATGGACAAATTGTTTCTTTGCCAACATGTGGTGATTCTGGTTCTGAGGTTTTAATTGTTCCTGATGAAAATGGAGAGAACAAAGTAGTTTTGAAAGACAGCAATGGGAAGTTAAAGGCAATTGTAGGTTCTAATGGTAAACCAATTACTCTTGGGTCTGAAGAACTATCAGAGTACAATACCATTTCACAGACAAAAAAGCCAACGGAATCCTTAGTTTCAATCCTAAATAAGAGTGGAGAAACTGTCTTGGTACTATGTGATGAAACAGGAAAAGTTCAGTCTCTATTAGACGAATCAAATATTTCCAAGAAACCAAAAGATGCTGATCCAAATATAGAAATAAGAAATATTAATGGAGAAAATATTCCTGTAATAAAAAATTCTGATGGAAGCTACATTCCTCTAACAGATTCAGAGGGTCAGGTAATATCATTACCAAAAGGATTTAAGGCTGATGATAAAATCTTACCTATCACAGATGATTCAGGAAAAGTTTCACTTTTTGTACGTGATTCACAAGGAAACTCAAGAATAATTAGTGAATTGAATAATGAATTAATTCATGATTATCCCAAAGATCCTGCAGAAAATCATGAGCCTGGAGGTATCTACATGAATAAATCCATCTTAAATAGGGATAAAACGAATTTGGATTTAATGTCAAATCTAAGAGATGATGAGATTATTGTGCCAGTCACCAACAAGCTAGGAGGTGTATCTCTTTTCATTAAAGACAAATCGGGCAACATGAGAGAATTGAAAAATGACAATGGAGAATCAGTGACCCTTGGAAATACTTCAGCAAATATGAATGAAAGTTTTCAGTATCAGAAGGAACAAATGGAAAAGAGGAGAAAGAATGAGAGAAGTAATCATGAAAAGGTTGATGACAGATATGATAAAAATAAAAGTACTCTGAGAAAGCAATCTGGAATACCAATCCTGCATGATGGTGACAGATTGATCACAGGAAATAATGAATTTGGTGAACCTACCCTTTTGATTTTGGATAAGCATGGACACAAACGGCAAATCAATGAGGAAGGTCTGAAACCTGTACAAGAGATGAACAATCAAGATACTGATTCTTTCAGAACTCAAATTATAATAAATAGTGATACTTTATGTGATGAATTCAAAATGATAAATGAGTTGGCAGGGAGTTTTAAAAGCCAATCAAGATTTAAAGATACTCAAAAGCGTGCAATGGAAAATCAAGTGGAAAAGCCAAATTCTTTATCAGTCACTCAAAAAGATGGAAAAAATATTGCTGCATTTACAAATACAAATGGAGAGGTAATTTGTCTTTCTAACAAGGATGGTGATCCCATTGTTTTGCCATCTAAGTTGAAGCCTGGTGAAAAATTAGATACAATCTTGAATCACAAAGGAGAAAAAATGCTTGTCATAGAGGATGAATTTGGAAACATTAAACCACTCAATGATAAATCTGGCAACCAAGTAATCTTAGGCAACACACATAATCACAATAAATCAAATAATCAGCACAGGAGTGGGATAAACAATGTCATAGACAATGTTAATACATTGCCACAGAAAAACTTTACATCATCATTTGGTGAAGGTAAAATTTATTCAAATGTGTTAAAGAGCTTACATGCATGGAATATCTGAAAACTAATTAAAACTTAAAAATGCTTTCCTTTTATTACTTTTCTTGACGAATGTGAAAAAATATGATGAAAGGCTTGAACCACATATTTTGGGTTATTATCATAAATGTAATTTTTTGCTAATAGCATGACACAAAAATACTTATTGTGTATATCTTACCTAAATGTTTAATGATACAAAATAAAATATTTCAAGTAAAATCTTATGATTAACTACATATTGAATAAATGTTTGGGTGAAAATTGAAGTCAATAATCATAAACCTTCCATGCCATATTGAAATATTTCTTTAAGAGTCATGATATACAGTTTTTACAATAATTTCATGAAAAAGAATTGAACAGATGTATCTACTCAGGAGAAGTAGCTGCTAATAATTGCATCACTTGTCTATATTTTTGTTCAGAATAGAAGGCAACCCTAATGCAACAACAGACTGCTTTCAATGCATCAAAGATATGTTACTTACACTACTATTTCAACAAAATCTTAATTCAATTGCATGACATCAAACTCTTTCTTTAGATATTAGACATAAACAATTATACATACAGCTTTGTAAATTATCTTTCAAATAACTTATACTTGGATCTAATAGTTTATTCTTCTTATGCTTTCCTAATAAATTTAGCAATGCGTTTCATGTGAATAAATATAATAAGTTATTCGAATTAAGAAGTGAGACAATAATGTAAAATATGAAGGAAAACTGGCTTCAGAATAGTTTACAACATTGAAAAAGAGCAGATTTCTTTCAAATATAAACTACTACTTGAATGTTCATCTGTGAAGGGACCAAATACCTACTGATGAAATTGAAGTAAGAATTTCTAAAATTTTACAAAATTAAATTTGATTTTGAATCTGATTCCCAAGTCTTTTCTAGTAATTTAATAAGAATTTGGATAGCTTGAAAATTGCATTAACAGGATCTGCAGTTGAGGTTTTATATTGATGTGTATTGGGTTACTATTGCATTTCAAGTCATATGTTTTCATATTCTGAAAAACATGTCCTAGTAATATATAAAAATTTTATTCAAATATACCTGAACACAAAAAAAATCAGCTGCAATTTCTATTAAGGTAATATTCAGGCTATCCAAAGCTGTAACTGATTCCCCTGGAAAGACTTGAGAGTTAGGTCCAAATAACATTTATTTTTGTAAAAAATTGAGTTGTTTTGGCTTCATTTTCATCAATTGGTCCCTTCATAGATGAGCACTCAGTTAAGGTGATGAAGAAGTAGAATGAGTGCTAATTTATGGCAAGAAGGAATGTTATTTATAATTTATTTTTTGTCTCAGTTTAATATAAGTTATTGAATAGATTCATAAGTATATTTCAGCTTTTAGGTGTGGAGGAATGTATCAGCTGTAGCTCCTTAGTACTTACAAGCTTCATTGAGATTGTCTTAGTTTCCTTTTACATGAATGACATGAATAAATATTTGATTTTTGACAAAGAATGCTTTTTTCCAGCTGAAATTCCACTAAAGTCTCCATCATTAACTGTTACCAACATGAATGGAGAAAAGGTGGTGATGAAGAGGGGTCCCAATGGAAACTTGCAGCCAGTTTTGGATGAATCTGGTAAACCAATTACTTTGTCGGATAATGTTGACTATGATTCAATACCTATTCCAGTAGCAAACTCTAAGAAAGAGACACTGCTAATGTTAGAAACCATTGATGAAGAATTTGTTCCGGTAACAGACACATATGGCAACACAGTCAAAGTCTCTTCTAAATCTGATGTGGCTGCTAAAACAGGAACTATTGCAAATGCAACCTCACCTGTTCCTGTGAAGAGAGATGATGGAAAAGTAGTTTTGATGCAAAGAGATGACAAAGGAGATTTGATACCGATGAAGGATGATTATGGAAATGACATTGTCAGTTCCCCAAGCAAGAAAATCCCTGTACCTGTTACAGTTGCAACAGGCGAAACAATTTTGATGGTAGAGAATAAAGATGGTGTCATGGAACCAATGAGGGATGATACAGGTGCACCAGTTAAAGTATCTAACTCGACAAATGGAGCTACTAGTATACAAGCCTTGAGAAGACAATGCCTTGAAGATGAAGATGATTTAATGCCAATTCCAGTTAAAAGTTCTAATGGAGATTGTATTCTTATGAGAAGAAATAAAGATGGGGAGTTAGAACCGTTAACTGACAAGAATGGTCGTCAAATATCTGTTCTTGCAAGCATGTCATCTGGTCATATTCCAATTCCAATAGTCACTCCAGATGGCACAACTGTTCTAATGCTAGAGAGCTATGACGGCCAACTGACTCCAATGACAGGGTCAGATGGCAAACAAATAGTAATTCCTGAGACACAAAAACTAACAAAAGGAAAAAACAAATCAAAATCAAAAGCCCCTGACACACAGACTGTGAAAAAAGACACTGGTGAAACTGTATTCTTAGTAAAAAATCCTAAGGGAGAAATGGTCCCAATGAGGGATGAACAAGGAAATGAAATCATACTACCTCCCAATTTGAAAGGTATCCCAATTCCTGTAAAGACAACAACAGGAGATACAGTGATAATGACAAAAAGTAATACAGGTGAACTTGTTCCAATGAAAGATGAAACAGGAAGGACAATAAGGGTGCCCAGTGATAAAAGCAAGAGAAAAGTATCAAGTAATTTAGAATCTCAAATAAAAAGTCTTGCCAGTGATTCTTTCCAAATGATACCTACTGATAGTGATTCTCCCATTTTACTTGATGCAAATGGTGAAGAGGTTTCTATACAAAGAGCTTTATTAGCTGCAGTTGGTAATTCAAGTTCAAATTCACGAAATAATTTTGAACAATTCAATCAAATGGGTGAGTTTTGCTGTAAATGCCTTGCATGCATCAATGTCCATTCATCATATGTTGAAAACTAATATATGTCAATAGATTTTAGGGAAGATAATACTTAGTTTAAGCAGTGTATAGTCAATTATCATAATGCTGAAAAATAATCCATTGACCAATTAATCTGTTGCATGATGTATATACAAAAGTTCAAAGTGCTAATTTATTTCAGGATATATTTGTATATTAAGTATAAAAGAAATAATACGTCCTTTGTCCCAAAATATAGTGTGAGTCAGATGAGTTGATTTACCTAATTCAGATTAGATAAGAGGAAGTATTACAGGTATATATTTAATGATCAATGTCTATAATAATGCTAATTACATAAATTGATCTATTGGACAATTCACATAATATGTCTATTGGATATGAGAAAGATGTAAATGTTGTGCTTTTAGATATTTAGTCTCTGTTAATATTGAATCATTCATATTTGTATATAATTCTAGATTTTCAATTAATTTGTACAAAGACTTACAGCAGGAAGTTATCCCAATGCAGATTATTTGATTCAACTTATATTTAAGTAAATAAAGCCAACTGCTCTTTTTAAAGAATTGAATGGTCAATTAATGCAGAATGTTTAAAAAAAATTAGAGATTAGATATTAGCTGAAAAATAGATATTGTTCCAAAATTGTCACTAAATACTTATAGACTTTTCTGTAACTTGTGAGCTAAATTCACAATTTTTTAATACATTGGAGTAGGCAATGAGGTAATGCTAAAGCTGTTTACATGGTCAAAACTTTAGTGTTACAATAAAATGTCAAAACCTCCTCCCGTTCTTTTTATTTATACTGCAATACAATTAAAGTTCATTACTAGTGAATAACTTGCATTGAGATAAGTAGCCAATTCCCCGCATGGAGTTTTATAAAACTCCAAATCTAATTTCATTCAAATATTAATCTCCATTTCATCTTCCTTAGGTGTAGGACCCAATGGTGTTGATCCTGGCTTGGTGGTAAATGGTGTTGATTCTGGTTTAATGGTAAATGGTAGAAGCTTCAGCGACAGTAGTAATACATCCAGCCTTTCTAGTTTTGAAGGTGAGCAATTAAACTCTGCATCAAAACAACAACAAAGTAATCACATTGACCATGCAAGTAATAAAAAGACTGCTGTCAGTACGGTTGACCAAGCAAGTAATAAAATGACGGTTGTCATTAACGGTGACCAAGCAAGTAATAAAATGACGGCTGTCAATAATGTTGACCATGCAAGTAATAAAATGACCACTGTCAGTAATGGGGATCTTTCAACAGTCAATGGAAGTAATGTTGGTGAGGAAAATGTTGACATGACTTGTCATGTCAATGGGGGAGGTGTTGACATGACTTCTAGGATGAATGGAAACCTAGATGCCTCAATGACTAATGATGACTTTAGACAAAGTATGAATATGTCAGATAACACTGCAATAACACAAGGTAATGGCTTCTCTGTAGTTAAAACCCTTCCCAAAAAGCCATCATCATCACTAACATGTATTCATGTGTTTCAAAGTTGTTCCAAACCTGCATTAATATATGCCACATTGCACCTATCTATAAAAGCATTACTAAAAATTAAAATTGCAAGGTTTTAAAACTAAAATTTGACAATTAACTTTACCATATTGTTAATAATGATAACACATTTCCCTTTACCTAACTGATAATATCAAAAATATTAAAATCATAACTTTCCCAGTCTAGTTGTATCTTAAAGAGTACAAATTGGAGAATCTCAAATTCAGAAAAGTCTAATATTCATTTTCAATATAAAATATCTCAATATAATTGTACACAAAAGATACACCTACTACCCCGTCCCATTGAAATTGGCCAAACGGAGATAAATCAGGTGTCCTATTGAAATTGGCCAAACGAAAATTAGATTTTAGTGTCCCATTTGAATTGGCCAAACAGAGATATAAATCAAGCGTCTCATTTTAATTGGCCAAACGAGCAAGATAAATCAGGTGTCCCATTGAAATTGGCCAAACGCATTGTATATTCCGTTTGGCCATTTTCAATGAGACACTTGATTTATCTCCGTTTGGCCAATTTGAATGAGACACTTCAGCTATATTTTCCGTTTAGCCAATTTCAATGGGACACCTTATTTATATCCGTTTGGCCAATTTCAATGGGACGGAGTAGTACATATTTGGTGGGTTTTAAAGGCACTGAAAATATACCAAAAATGACAAAAAAAAACTGGCTAATTCTTCCAAAATATCCAACAATACAAGGCCAATGACTTCATTTTGAGCATTTGAGAGTGTGACAAGTTGGGAGATACTTTCAACGTGGGTAACTTACGTGTTTTCTTAATCTTGTAGTGAACTTGAATCTCCTTTAAGTTTTCGTCAAATTGTTCCTCACACAGATGGCATTTTGATCCTATCTTGAGCAAGGGTTCTTTCTTAGCTCACAAAAGTAATTTCAATACGAACTGACAGGCTTTTTTTGCCAAAATTTTCGAGAAACTCAGAGTCAAAATTGGTCAAAAACTCAATATTTTCCAAACATTTTGCTAAAAACTCAAAAAAAATCCAAAAACTCAGCCCCTAAAAAACGCTTATGTAGTAGAATTTGTAAAAAATGATCCAAATTTTCAAAAACTCAGCTCCAAAATCGAAAAAACTCAAAGGTTTAATAATTATTGATTTTGACCAATTCTATAAAGTCGGCAAAAAAGCCTGGAACACAAACCAGGCCTGAGCAACTCCGGACGGGTACTCAGCAAGTAGATTTATATGAGGCTTCACAGTGAATTTTATTCTGTATATTGTCACATTTTTCAAGCAACTCTGAATTCATATGATGAGAGTTGTAGTTGAAATTCCTTTGAATCTTTTCAGTCTCATCAATTTCTCACTGAATGACATAAATGGGCATTAGATATATATCAACGTGATCCAGAAAAAGTTAATTGCTTCGGATCAGGAGGATAGCTTTTTACAAATGTGTAGTATCCATTTTTCTTGAGCTGCTATATGATTTCAGTAGGTTGATGTAATAATATTTCCTTTTCATGAGGACTTATCAAAGACGTGTGTTTATTAATAATCGAAGCCCAGGAAACGAAATGTTTCCCATCATACAGGCTTTTTTCATTTTATAATTTCCCATCCCTAGGGATGGAAAATAGTTTCCCATCACACAAGCTTTTTTCTTACATGAAAAGGAAAGTTACTTACTTGCATTTGGAGGAAGTATTCCGGGAAACTCAAACAAATTTTGAATTTTTCGTGATTTTCGGGTTTTATTTCAAGGCTCCACCCTTCAATAAAAACCTCAAATCAAGAAAAAATTCTCAATATGTGGTAACCAATATAGAAAGATACGATTTACAATTTTTTTAGCATTTGCATTATCCCATGAATTCTTAATTTAAATTCAATTTTACACATTTTACAGAAGGATATTTTCCAAAATAATTGCTAGAAATGGAGATATTTGCAATTCTTTGAAAAAAATTCTGCCTTCTCTAGCCTGTATGTCTGTTTATTATTTTGCCCTTTTCTCCTTTTCATCTGCCACTGTTATACGGACCTTTCTATATTGGGCTTCACATATGTTTTCGTTGTTTCCCGTCATACTTCCCCTAATGACGCAAATAACCCACTGCATGTTTATTGCAGCCAATGAAAAATAGGGCTAATATTAGACATTTAGCCTTTATCTACATATTGTGGTGTTATATTGTTTCAGCTTTTATAAATTAATTACTCCGTGTACTTGAAATTGGCTCAAGCAATAATAATAAAAGATGAAATATCTAATACATGTCAGAAAATGTGATATTTAAATATGAGCGTGTTGAAAAACTCTCTTTCTATGAAATAAAATTGTTCTTAAAGAACGAATGGCATAAAATAGAATAGGTGAAATAATTTATAACATGTTTAAAATTAAGTATGATTTGCAGAAGATCTCTTGCCATATTACTAAGTGTGAATTTATCAAGTTAAGATAGAAAGGTCTAATTGAAATTGTATAGCTTTTACAGAGCTAAAAGAGCCAGATTCATATAATTATAGCAATTCAACTTGAAAAACCTATTTTGAAGTTTGCATGATATGCCCATTTATGATGATACCTCCATTCATTTTTATTGCATCCTCAGAAAAAAGGCTCAAAGCTTTTTTACTCTCCTGCAAAAAATAAATTGCCCATATTTTTTCTATTCACTTTTTTATTCCCAATATTTTCATAAATAAACTGAAAAGATGAAAATGTTCAAGAAGATATTTCTTTTCCTGTCATTTAAAACTACGAAAACGATTTGCCAATTTTTGGAGATAAAATATGATTTTGAGGCCCAGTGAGATTATAAAACATTGCAATTTTTAAAATCTCAGAATAAATCACAGTTAGATTTGAAGATTGTTAAATTCTAAGTTTGAAATTTCTAAATACGACTCATAACCCCACACTTCTATATGTCACGAATAGAATTTTTGAAAAGCAACCTCGTCTTTTTTCGATAATAAACAAAGCTCTAAAAATGAAAAAAACCTGAGATATATGATTTTTCAATGTTTACCTTTCTTTATATTCGGTGTAAAAAATCATGAATATAAAAGCACTTGCTCTGTTCTTTATTATTGCATAAAATATAAAAAGGGTGTTTAAATGATTCTGCATGAGCCAATAATTCAGGCCAAAGGTCACCCTTAACACAAAGTAAAGAAAGTTTTTCCTTTCTTGTAACAAAGCTGGCATTTTCTTCAGAAATCAATGGAGAATGGTAGCTTTGTTATGAGATAGGAAAGACGCATATGCTCCATTGTGTAAACAAGGTCTGGAACCCCAGTACCCTGCGCAGAAAAGAGTTACAGGAACCTCTAGTAGGAAGAAGAACAACAACCAAAGTGAACCTGAGATCTGAATCCTTCCTGAACTTTTTATAACTCTTAAATCCAAGAATATCAGTGTTTTAGTAAGTCTATAAGCTTATAAACAGCAATTCTTGAGAACAAGGACAAGAAGGAGAACAACAATCTGAGTGAATTTGGACCTAATTAGTTCATTTGACAGCCCTTTTTGTTCGTACCATCCAGTTTGAAAACGAACAAAGGGCTCAAAGAACCGTTCTCTGGACGATTTTTAACTTGGATTGCGACAACAACAACAAGAAGAAGAACCCCAACGCCAGTGCTCCTGTAACCCTTGCTGCGCAGGGTAAAAAGGAACTAAATGATCAGATAACAAATTTACTCGGCTAATGAGTTTTCTAATTCAACTCGAAACAAGGCGTCCCAACTGATTTCAAAATGGCCCATCAAATTCGAACCTATCTTAAAATGCAAATACATATAGTGAGTGCACTTTTGTTTATGCGGGTTGTTGTGTTTCTGTCTTTGTGTAAATTTATCAGTTGAGTAGATAAAATAGAATTAAGACTCGAGTATCTCAAAATCAATTGATTTTCTTGAAAATCCTTGTAGGACTCCACTTGGAAAATCAATAGTTCAAGGTAGGGTCTGAGAATAATAATTTTGAGAAAATCATATCTTAAAATATTTTTGAATACTCAAACTCAAGTGGGTTACCTCAAATAAGGATCTAGAACAGGATTTGTAAAGGTTATTAATGAGAACTGTAAATAACGAAACCTCTTAAAAATAAAATACATTAATCCCTGATGCTCATTTTGCTTTAGTCAATTAAGGGCATTAATGATCATAACATGCATTTCAGCAGAGAGTCTCACAAATTGACTCAAGAACTCACATTGGAATCCTGAGGTCAAAAAAGGTTTCGTGGCAGAAAATGAAAACAAAAGTTTTTCATTTAGGCAATAATATGCATTTTTGATTCAACCAAATATTTTGCCCATTTCAACCCAACTTTGGAGTCAATAATTGTAAATTTTGAGTCGTTCATTATTTTACTTCTTATCTCTATTTAACTCAACCTCTTTTATTATTATATATTTTCAAGCTAGTGCTCCAAGAGCACCCATGCTATTTTCATTAAACAGCGTTGATATTTCTTGGTTTAAAATAATCATTTATTTTATGAAAAACCATATTCAGGCTTTTTTTTGACAAAAATTTTGCCAAAACTGAGCGCAAAATTTTTGCAAAACTGAGAAAAAATCGGAAAACCAGGATTTACAAATTTTTTAGATTCTGAAG
>JAOWAT010293732.1:0-16662 GCA_028571025.1 Longipedia americana
GGGGATAGCTCACAGAGACCTGAAACCCTAAAACGTTTTAGTCTCAGACAGCTAAGTAAAAATAATCGATTTCGGATTTGCAACTTCCCAGTAAATTGCATAAATGCACTGCGGAACTCCTAACTTTATGGCTCCTGAACTATTCAGTCGACAAAAAGAATACTGTTCGTTCAAAGTCGATGTCTGGGCACTTGGTGTCTTGATGTTTTATCTATGCTAATCAGCATTTCCGTTCAAAGGGTATAACTAAAAAGATTTATCACGAAGCATACGTGCCGGTATTTTCAACTTCAAAAAAACACCTCAAGGGTTGATCGAACCAATTAATAGGGCGCTTACTATAGAACCCAACTTAAGAGCGACTGTCGACGAAATCTTGTAATATGAATGGTTTCATTAGTGAAAAATCTGTTTTTGGAGACAGCGATAAGCTGGTTTCGACGAAAAATTGGGAACGTTAGATTGATGAAAGATGAACTTTTATTTTTGTAAACCAGAATTGTTATAAAATTTTACGTTTGATGTTGACCCTGATAAGAAAAGGTGACACTGGATAGAAGGAAACCTTCTATGGTCATATATCAACACTCAGTTAAAGACAGCGAAAAGATATTGACAGAGCTGATCGAAATGTTTCCTGGTATGCCAAAACATTCTCTGGATTCCTTGCTGTCGGCGTGTACTTGGTAATTTTAATGATATCTAGGGAATAAACAGCGTACCTGTGATATCTCGAGCTCTTCCGAAGAAGATTCACCCTGTAGCCTTAACCCTAGGGGCATTTTTAGCAGGAATACCAATATGCAATGTGGTGCTAAGTCCTCTGAAGACAAATATTTACAATGAGATAATCGAGAGATAAGGAGCTATTCCTCTATGGAAGAACAAAAACAGTGTGGTTAATATCGACAGATTGTTTTTCAAGCTAGACGACGATAGAAACAATGAGATAAACATTCTACACGACGGATTGTAAATATCTTTTATCTTAAGGATAGAACCCTGAGTGAAGCTGCCAAGTTGTACCCTGACTTGATCCTAGGGTCCGTTCCGACGTAAAAACCTAAGTTTCCGGAAGAATCACATCATTGATATTTTCACCCGGGGATTAATCATCTTAAAAATAAAGAGTAATTGCTGGGATTGTTAACATTCCTCGCCATTTGAAAGAATAAGATATGCATTTGTTTATAAAAGAATAACGATATGAGTTTAACCAAGGTTAAAAGATTTAGATCGAAATGCTTTTTAAAGTGTAATTATATAAATTTTAAAAAGAATGATTTACAAAGTGAATGTATATTTGAATGTGTACGACTTTACACCAGTTAATAGTTTTTTGGGATGCTGCGGAATGGGAGGATACCACACAGGGATCGAAATAAAGTAAAAAATAGGAAAATACTCAGCGATATGGAATTTTGTTACTGCGTGATAGATGAAGACCCAAAAATATCAGGAGTTCTTATAATCGACCCAGAAACAGCCTAATACAAATTCAATCAAAAAATCCTCCTGGGCTAAATCGAACTATCCGACCCCTAGTTTCGAAAAATAGTCTAATAACTATCCAATAAATACACATGTGGTGAGTATCATGTTTTCAAACGGAACTGCAACCATTTTACTGACTAAATGGCACAAAAACTCACAGGAAAAGGAATACCATCCTGGATCTTCAGATCCACCAATGTTTTGACATATATGTGCTGTTGCTTGCCAACAGGGATGGTTTCTGGCCAATGGGCTCTACGATCTCTAAAATAAAAACACTCCGAAACAGGTGACCATCAAAAAGTACTATTATGAACATTATACAATATGCATGATTTTTCAAGGTTTCCAACAAATTTAGTAGAACGGGGGGGAGGAGGATCAAGGATTCAAATCATTTAGATCTATTGTTGATTTTCTCTTTTTCTTCTACGGACTGATTAACTCATAGTATTAGTTCTGTATTTTAGGAGGACTCATGCTACTATATCGCTTTCTGTTGTCGATAACACATATATGAGAGGAACTCTTGTCCGTTTTTAAAGATTTTTTCTTTCCTGAAAGGAACATTTCGTTTGTCATCTTTAACTGGTTTTATTGTCCTGATTATGTCTTCCCAATTCCGTTTTATTGAGCATTCTCATTAATTGACCTGGCGGTCATAGTTTTTAATTTTCTGTTCCTCACTCTTTACATCAACTTTTAATCGTGAGATGCTATTATCTTCTGAATTTTATTCGATATTTGCTTTTCCTTCTCACTCTGCTGATTTAGCATCTTTCGGAGATGCTCAGCATTGTTTTACTAGGCTCCATAGGCTAGTCTCATTTCGAGTTCCTTCCTTTTCTACTTTAGTGCGATCTTTTTTGGTTCTATAGAAGTGTTAGTAGTTGCCTCCAAATAATGATTCTTTTTCCCCATTGTCTTCTTATTCAGACTTTTGATGACGGCTTCTTTTGTCATGAGCGAATTTACCTTATTTTTGAAGTAGCTTTCACGAGGATCCATTATTGAGTTCATTTTTTCAACACCTCTCTACTATGAATCTATAAATACCATATATTGCTAGAGCAGCTTTGCAATTTCTTTTCCGTCAGCAACTGTGGCCAAATCAATATTGACTTCACACTCCAATAGCTTCCAAGCGTAACTCTTATCTTCGAAGATTTCTTATCTGAATTATGATCAAGTTTACAATGTTCGTAGTTTTTACATTCTTTTTTTATTAATATAAAATGCACCAATTCACAAATTACACAAAATAACACATGGATAGTTTTTTTTAAGTTTCAAATTGGAAAAGATCATATTTAACAAATATCAAATTTGTTGTTTATTACTTACTTTTCTTAGGTCTTCCATTTTTCCCTGAGTTTTATTTGTTTTGTCCCGATCAAGGACATATTTGGACCATTATTGACTATTTTGAGTTCTGTGTTTAATCTTTTTTGACGTGAATGATGCATTTTTGTAACCATATATTTGGCTCTAAAAGAAAGAGCCATTCGTGCTACTTCATCTTTTTTGTTTTCATAACTTTTTATGCTATTCCTGATTGAAGAGGAATCACTAATAGTAATTCTAGTGTATGGTTTGCTGTCCCTTCCCCGACTTAAGTATTTCTTCTCGGATTGTTTACAACTTGGTGTTCGAAGATATGCCCCCCACTATGGGGAGTCTTCTTTTTACTATAGTATCTGTATTGTCTTCCTATTCATTGGCTCTTTGTTATTTCTGTTTCGAGATGAGTGATACAGTTTTCCTTTTCTTTTGTTTCTTTTCGCCATATCTGTGTTATTGTTACGAGTAGTTGCCGGATTATCTACTCTCTGCTATTTTTGGTTAACTTCACGGAAATTTTGAACTACAAATAGTTCCCTCATTTCTTAGTTCTATATCTCCGTTTGCTTCTACGTTCGCTTTAGTAGTTTGAGTTCTTATTTATAGCTGTTCTTAACATCGGTGAAGATGTGTTCGAAGTTTTTCTACTGAGCTGCTAATCTTAGTTTTAGGGGTAAAAATGTAAGTCGAAAGCTAGTTGTGTCCTTAACTCTTTTGTTTCTTTACTAGATCATTTTACGAACATCACGAGAGTTCGCCCTTTAATCCTCTCGTAAAGGAGTCATCCTAATCATTCGTTCTCAAACCTTGTTTAGCTTATTATTTATTATATTTGTTATACAGTAAAAATAAAAAAGTGCTTACAGTCCATTTAAAAAAAAACAATTGGCAATTCTAAACACATCGTTCACCATTAGTATGTGGTAGTAGTGAATATTCTGCCTATGTATGTCCATATTTTCATGAATATGATTTTGTTTTTGGAGGTGGTACGATAAATGCAATGGTGAAAAAGTTATAAGGCATTTTCTGGATCGAGAACTTACAGAATAAAGGAATGGGGAGTTTATGATGTCCTGAAAAAACCGTTCAATTATTTTACAAAATTAAACTCATGGAGGAGGCCGAACAACGAGTGCCAAACAAACTCGAATTCCTTCCTTTCTCTATTCCACATCGCTAAATCCCTTTTTTTAGATAGAATCAACTTTTCCTCTTTATTTTATAGCTATCTATAATTGCATCTCACTGATAATCTCTCCACTAACATCATTTTTCTTTTCACTGCTAATTAGACATATGAACTAGACCCCTTTCCTTTCTACACCAAAAAAACTTTCGTGTTCCTTAATTTTGAACTAGTTGCGAGCGAGGTGCTTGTTCACGACCTGGTTATTCAATAGTTTTTAATTTTGCGCATCAAGTTCAAATACCAGAAAATTAAACTTTATATTTATATGCCAGTGATCGTTATACTCTTCACATGATAGTCGTAAGCATTGTTCTGGTCAAAGTTATTGCTGCTTTCAACCGAGATTATACATCCTACGTTTAGTCCAACTTCTTTTTTGAAGTCTGCAATAATCCCAATGACCAAAATTTTAGAAATAATTATTACGAAGGTCATGATAATTTATGATTTCATCGGATTTAATTGAATGGGAATAATTTTTCATCAATTTCATCGATCTAGATCAATGATCTGCACACTTTTCTGCAAATTTTTGCCGTTGATCACCATGATGCTATCACTTGCGATTGCTTAGCTTTCAATTGGTTGATCGTCATCTTTTTACAATTAATTCCTCGTATCTTATTCTTGGGGAGAAATCCTTACTTTCCTTCTATGGATGCAAATGCCAACAATCACTACAATCACTATGTTATTTATAAAGGTGTACCCAAGATAAGAACCACAGGAACAACGACGCCAACTATCAAACTAATATTCGTTTCTTACTCGGATATTGGAGAAACTGGATCAGTGGGACCCGGATCCGGATCCGTGTCATAAGTAATGGCTGGAGGATCTCCTCCATTCACAACGAGATCTGAACTTAAAACTTAAACTCCGTCAACAGCCCCTCCTTGAGTAAAGGCCTGCTATAACCCAGTATATGATTGTTAGACTTAAGTAGGATTGTTTTAGTCCTGAATGAGAATGCCCTAAACTTGTGTTGACCCACTGAAAATAGTGTTAAACGAAATATTGTAAATGCTCACTCCAGTCTTATTCGCGATGTAATATATAATAACACTATACTGCGACCAGAACGACTCAAAGGCAACATTCAATCTCACAGAGAATCCGAAGTTATAGTTGGAAATACACCTCCAACCTTTCCTATAATATCCGGTGATGCAGCTAGTGCATCTGTTGGTTCTCTCGAAGCAAGTTTGACACGGGGTTTCACATGCCTTACATAGTCTTTTTCTGGAAACTGATGGCACTGGAGTTCTTACCAAAGTATACCCTGGAATGCAAGACGAACAATAGTTGACGTTATTGCATCTTCTGCAGCCCTATGGGCAACTTTCGCATGTTCTTGTGGGAATAAATAAAAATTTTCCTCCGAAGCAGGACGTACACACTTAGGGAGAGTCTCTCAAGCATCTTGCACAATTGTTAGAACACTGTTCGCAGAATCCTTAAGCCAAAATCCATCCTCTCGGGCAGTACTCGCACCCCCCTTAGCAAGTTGTTATCGGCGAACATGTAAAATTTTCAGAATTGTATGCATACCCTTCAACGCAGGACCTGCAGGAGTCCGGATCTATTGTATCGCAAGTAGCGCAGGGAGTGTTACACTCTATTACACATGTAAAACTGGATGTGACTACGTAGCCATCGTCACAGCTATCACAAACAACAAAATCATTGGCAACCGAACACTCATTACAGTTTGTAGGGCAATTAACACAGGATCCGTTTTTGGCAGTCATCCCATCTCCGCATTCTAAGCATACGGAAGGAATATCTCCCGAACATTTCTTGCATTCTGTCATGCAGGGAATACAAAATCCAGTTGAATTAACAGCATACCCCTAATCGCATTATGTGCATTAATCTTCCGAAACACAAGTAGTGCAGTTATTTGAACATGTCACATTACACCTTCCATTGGGGGTGGCAGACATTCCGAAGGGACAAGTTTCGCAGAAGTTTACATCTGATGACTTGCAAGTGTTACATTCTTAGCTGCATGAAACACATGTTGTGCCTGATTTGTGGGTACCGTTCAGACAAGTAAGGCAGTGTGCATGATCTGTGGGAACACAGGTTGCGCATGGAAATGAGCATACTACACATTTTCCAGTACTATCCAAAGCCAACCCTTCACCACACTTGAGACATGTTTATGATTCTCGAGGAGAACATTTATCACATCCTTCATCGCAAACAGCCACTTTTCCGTTTTAGGATAGCGCTTTCCCATTTGCATTCTTCAGCTTAGTGCATCTGTTCTCGTTGCACTCCTCACAGTTAATCTCACATGGTAAACACTAGCCGTTCTTGAGATAGTAGCCTTTATTGCAGGATGTGCAGTCATATATTTCTGAAGAAGAGCATTCCCTGCATTTGGGGGTATCGTAACAGTTATTGCAGTGTCCTGATTAAAGAACATAGAAAGGTTTGCAGCTGGTACAGAGCCCAGCTGCAGAGCAACCCCTACAGCCTTAGTCTGAGCATAATCTGACACACTTTCCTGCCCGATTAAGATTGAACCCAGACGAACAACTAGTGCATACAGATGTATTGGTTTCTTAGCATTGCAGACAGTTTTTAACTGCACAGGTGAAGCATGTCCCATTTACGTTAGGCAATCGGGAGAACCGGGGAGTCTGACATGTCTAGCAAGTCCCTCCACTGAGACAGCTGGCGCAGGGACTGGTGCAGACGAAGCATAATCCATCACTTTTCTGATATTCTGGGAAACATTCTGCACAGAAACCAATGGATGAGCAGAATTTGCATCCAGTCACATTGCATATAACACAGGGAGAATCCCTATTGTAATTCGGGGAATATCCGGCAACACAACTGAGACATGTCATGTTAGACAAACACTTTTGGCATGCTGGATCATCGCAAGATATGCACTTGTCTCCATCCAGACTTGGATTTCCTACTGAGCAACTGCTGCAGTATGAATCTCTTGAACAGCGGGTGCAATTTGTGATATTACACAAGTAACAATTTCCGACTGCACTTAATTGATAGTCAGCCGAACAAATCGAGCAAATGTTTGATCTTTAACAATGGCCGCAGTTGGAAACAGAACAATTTACACACGTGCCGTTGAAAAAACTCTGGTCGGATAGACAGTCGCAAGTTCCGTTAGATAGAGAAAAGCTTTAGTCGCACAAAAGACATTATTCAGATAGGCTGGTTTCGCATTATAGACAGTACGACAACGAACAATCATCATCTGATAGGAAATGCAAAGAAACGTCATCAATAGTCATTCCATAACTGTCTTCTTGTCCTGAACCAAAAAATGCGAGGACATTATCTCCTGCTTTTCCATTTAAGCTGTAGGTGGCGGTTCTGATATGCTCGTCATTGGCCTTAACGGTTGCTATGAGTTCACTGTTCCAGTAGACTTTGAGCTCTGAGCTCTAAATGTGGTCTTACCTGGCCGCATGTTGGAACTGCAGTTTATAAGCACCCTAATTTGGTAAATTCACTATCTGTCTAAGCTCTCCGTTTATATATCCATCCATTTCCGCTACTTGGGAATTCCATCGTGGGTTATAGATGGTTCCTCTTCCCACCTAGATATGACCATCCCATCCTCTGATGTGATCGAAGACTCTCCAGTCGGGACCAACCCTGGGGTCCTCAAAACCACCATTCTCAATGAAATTCTGGTCAGAGGTTCCATTGGTCGCGTTGTCCATATCAGTCGTATTGGTCGTATCAGTCGTGTTGGCTGTATTGGTCGTATCAGTCGTGTTGGCTGTATTGGTCGTGTTGGTCGTATTAGTTGTGTTGGTCGTATCATTCGTGTTGGTCGTGTTGGTCGTGTTGGATTGTAATTTTCGAGCTTCTATGGTGTCCATCAGAGTTATCTGGACAGTTGAATCGCACCTTGTTGAATCTGGAGTTACGAGATATCCGTCTTCGCAAGATCGGCAGAGTCCCTATTTTGTATACTTTATGCAGTGTATCACCCTTTCTGGTTCTTCAGAACACCGGGAGTAGCCAAAGAGGCCTACCAGAAACGCGATGAGTAAAACTTCTTTCATGATATCAATTTCTATAATGATTATTGTTCCTTGAGAGAATAAAATCCATGTATAATTGCGTTCCATAACGATTATTGTTTTCTTGGATAATAAAATCTATATATAATTAGGAATAGGAACATAGACCAATAAAAGGTCAGAAGCCTAAATCGGTCCTTCGCGCTTAGGTCAAGCCAAGGGCAAGAGGACTGATCCAGTATCTCCGTAGAGGATCGATGTTTCACTCTCCCCTAGTTTTTCTGTTGCTAGGCCTTCTATACACATAGTAATAGTAATGCCATAATATTTTTTGAATTATCCACTATCTGAAAAATCGAAAAGAGAACTTTAATATCAAAAAACGCCATTTTGATGGTTATTACTATTATTGTATCTTTTTTTAAGCGACTGATTGCGAATATTCTATACGTGTTAAGAATATGGTCTTGTTTTTGGAAGTGTACACAATATTTATGTGAATAACAAGACAAACTGAAGCACATGTATCTTAGCAATTTCCCCTATTCTTACAGTATCAACGGAAAATATAACAATTATGAGCAAAGCTACGAGGTATTTTCCGGATCGAGAACTTACAAAATGAAGGAATGGAAAGTTTATGATGTTCTGAAAAAATCATTTATTGCTTGAAATCACTATTATTGTACAAAATTATCAGTTGAAAAAGACAATTGATTTTTTTGTTTCATTAAGGATTAAAGAGAAAAGAGATATATAAATAAAAATAAATTAATAAGATGAAACTTTCGGACAGACAACATTTCTATTAGACACGATATTCACAATCTTTCAGTGACTTTGCAAACCGGACAAAGATGTTAAACTCAACAGCACATAGCAATACAGTTCGTCTTCCTCAGTTGTCTAGATCTTTCTCCTCATCATCAAAGAACAATATGGGTAAGATGACCAACCTTTAGGAAACCGCTAAAAACATCGCTAACCAAGTGAGAGATCTCAAAATGTAAACTAGAGTAACCCTCAAAATCCTATTTTTAGGAATCCAAACGATACTGCAACTTCATCAAGTAAGATCTCATTGAAAGACACCTCGCCGGAAAAAAAAATGATTTGCTGCAGAAAATCAATGTCTTGGATAAACTTGTCAAAACTACACAAAACTCACATCTCTAAAGGACTAACAGTCTTAAAGAAGATTGTAAAAAACTTAGGAATAGCACTCAAGCTATTAAAAGTCACATGGAATCCCTTAATGGCAGAATGACCTCGATTTAATCTGCAATGGGAATATATATTGGGAAAGAAAAACACAAAATTTGACGGGGGGATGATTTTGAACTTCGTTTATTTTCATGGACCCTCATTATTATTTTTATTAATGTACAATCTTCACACATATCAATCTGAAAAACGTGCAGAATAGGCTAACTAACTCCGAAAGAATCAGTACGCAAGGTGGGTATTACGACACTAGGGTATTTGAATGTTCTTAGATAGACATAAAGTAGCAATCTAAGGAAAAGTAAAAAGTCAGATTACACGATTTTATTGAGAAACAAAACAAGAACGGAATGGTTTTCGAAGATGACCATTACAAACAATGGCGATACAATAAACAATTCAGAGATGTTGAAAATCAGACAAAATTCCTAGGATTCAAAGCATTCGTTCACAAACCCAATCAATAGATAAACAGGTTTTTTAATTAAAGGGAAAGAAAAGAAATCTCACTCAACTCTTCAGGAGTTCAATCTCTTGTTGATAATAACCTCATCCCCTAATAACAACGATCCAGAAGTCTAAGATCTCAAGGCCCGTTCAACCCGAAATGCACATTCAGAGATAAAAAAAGTGATCACGAGTATCTTCAACCTCGACTCCGATATACTAATGTCACAGACAATGAAAGAGCTATAGAAAAATCGATCAGCTTTGATGATAAATTGAAAAGTGTCTACAAGTAACTTTAGAATTACTCAGTTCATTTGAAATGACTAAGTCCACGATAGGAAAACCAAAAATAAAACCTCTGAAAAAACCTGCCGATTTTTATAACCTAGATATGGCATAGTCAGCAACATCCGACCGTCTATTTCAAACGGCAAGACCAAATCACCCTTCTCAACAACCAGACATGCATAATACCGAATAGTTTGAAGCTGTTAAGAGCAAGCAGTTCAAGGAGTATCAAACCGATACACATTTTAACAAGAACTAGTCAAAAAAAATGACCAGGTACAATCGAACAATTGAAAGGATGAATAAATTGAACTAAAACAAAATCAGCAGTTAACCAAAAATGAGTAAAACCTATTTTAAACTTGCTAAAACCATGGCTTTACGTGGATGCCAGTAATCAAAAGAAATGCTGGTGAATGCACAGTATGACAGAACAAAAGATATGAGAAATATTGTTCACAATGTGAGTTGTTAAGGGCATACAAAAAATCCGATACTTTGATAATGAACAGATTTTAATAATTTCAGGTGCCTAAGTTTTGTACTATATTCAATATATTCTAACTTGAGTTGAATATGTCGGAAAATCTGAAGACTAGAGACAATTTCGTCGGCAACCAACTGAACAGATGCTTATACAGATTTCACTCCTTAATGAACATTCGAAGGAAGGAAGTTCCTCGAATCGCAGAAAATCCAAACAGCTAATAGATCCAAAACTAGGTGAAGCAAAGACTGTTAAATGGGGCTGACAAATATGTCAACTGCCTAGCAGGAACCTACGAAAAATAAATTCCTGATCATCTCTAAGCATCGTAAAATAATGTTAATTCAGAGTAAACAAGTTTAAAACTCAACTTTACACAGAATTACAGCCTGGTTTTACTTTAGAAGACACATCGATATAGATTGTTGACGCAATATATGCCCAGAGAGCACAATCACAATGATCAACATAAAAATAAAAACCAGATTTTATATTTTGGGATGTATTCAGACAAAGATCATGGATCACATGACACTTGAGTAATTTATTAAATACTCGTTCAATTTTTTTGCCAAAAGGTCAGGTTAGCATTGGTATACTGATAAACCCATTAGTTTTCCTTGATTACAAACTTGAGGTCTTGATCTTCTTTAATTTTCTTGAATCCTTAGGGTTCAAGAATTTTGGTCAATCCTTCTGAGGTAGAAACTGCCTTTTCTCCATCGTAATATCCTCCAACCCATTTGTCCTTTGGAGTGTATTATTCCAGCCAACTGCAAGGTGATGCCAAAATCATTATGCCATTCGGCTCAAGAAATTATTTCACATGGTTAAGGAAAGCTTTCGGGTCATACAGTCTGCAAATAAGATTTCCCCCGAAAATCAGATTGAATTTCCCCAGTCCCTTATCCAATTTACAAGCATCTCCAACTGCAAACTTAACTTTTCCTTAGCAATGCTGGTATTTCTTTTTCAGATGTTCATCAGCACACCCAATAAAAGCTTTCGATATATCAATTCCCACCACTTAGTCAAAATACTCACTAAGATCAAAAGAACTCCTCCCAACTGCACAACCAAGATCAAGAGCCCTTCCTTTAACACCTTTCTCCTTTGCAATCTGGATACTGACCTTTGCGCACAGCTAGGGATAATTAGGAATCCCAAATATCTCTGTGGATTAATAGTGGAAAACTCTGTACATCTCAACGAGTTCTGGAGTCTCATATGTGTTAGTTCCTGTAGGTTGCTTTGGTCCTTCATATACAATTTAGTTCTTCTTAACTTAGTTTTAAACAAGCTCGACAATTTTCTAAAGGTCATGTGCAGAGCCTTCTTCCGAGGCTTTTTTTCTTTTCCAAGCAAAAATTTCCCAGAAAACATGTTCTTGCCTCCTTCCAGTGATATGCCTGATGTATTTAAGTCTTTAATGAAAGGCATTTTCATAGAATATCATCAGAACATTTTTTTAGATTCCAGACAACAATTGGAACAAAGAAATATGAGCAAGTTTTCCAGGAACAATCATAGTAACCAAAACCTGATGATCAACCAGCATAAGCTCCCTAATGATGTTAACATTCTTATGCATTGTGATGTGCTGCAATAGAACAAGACTATAAGATCTTTTGCTGTTTTCTGTTTAGTGGAATCTTTCCAAGGTGTAAACATCACACTTACAACTAGCATTATTGAAATAGTTACTTTGGATTGGTTTCAGTTTTCCAGTTCAGGTCTTCTCCGATAAAACCTTCCTTATTGAATCGATATTGGATGTTTTTCTTGTGCATGAACCGATTTTCGAGCAGTTCGACATAGGGCTCCTCCTCGACAATATCAATGGAACTGCAGTAGGGTGCCAGAACATCAGCTGTAACACCGCATCGACCTCCTATAATGAGTACTTTGTTCTCCTTTTAATGAGGGAGAGCTTTCTTCAGAAGGCTTTCGAGTTATTTTCTGCAGTTTTGATCCATTAAATGCTAACTGTAGAGTTAGATTTGGAGAGGGCTAACTCCTGCCGGGAGATTTTCTATTTTGTGCAGACTTTCCATGTATGACTTTTGCAGAAGATACTTGAGTATAGTTGAATTTTATCAAATTACTCCAATTTTTTAAGCAAAGTTTATAAAGTATATACTCTAAATTTGAATGATTTCCGCAAAGAAAAATCGATAAATAAATTCAATACGTTATCCATTCACATTAAGCAGAAGGCCTTCTGTACATTTTTTGTTGCATCGTTACAAATACATATTTATTTATAAGAGTAGTTGACTTTGATTACTATAATCGAAATAAATGGGACAGGAAAATTGCTGTAGTGATAAAGACTACCAAATCAACCGGTAATTCGATCCGAAGTTAATCAAAACAGTTCCCTCGAACAACAAACACATTACTCTCAAAGATGCAGAAGGAATGCTTAGCAGCAGTGTTTTAAAGAAAATACGATAACTGTAGCCTTATAAATATAAATATGTGCAAAATCCTCCTTCTGGCAAATTTGAAGATTTGATCAGATAAATTGAAATGCCTGCGGGATATTATATAGGGTAGTGGGAAGATGGAGTTTTCCATGGAAAAGGTCGATTTTATTTCAGAGACGGAGCGTATTACTAAGGAACTTTCACTCACGGAATTTCCTAAGGTGAGGGGCGGTATATTTACAACAACGGATGCATTTATGAAGGACAGATTAAAAAAAATGAAGCTCATGGATAAGGTTCCTACAGTGATAACTTGCAAGGATATTAATATCATGGACAATGGAAATTCGATGTTCCTGAGGGGTATGGCAAGGAAAGTTTTGCCGATGGGTCATATTACGAAGGATAATTCGCAAATGGATGTAAGTCTGGAAAAGGTCGGTACGTTTCTAATGCTGGAGTGTACGAGGGACAGTTTTACAACGGGGCTTTTGAAGGCATTGGAACTTTCAAATATGTGGACAATCGTAGTTACTCTGGAAATTGGAAGGACGGATTTATAACTGGATACGGCGTGTTTACGTGGCCGGATGGTAATCGTTATGAGGGTGACTATTTGAAAGGACTTAAGCATGGAAAAGGGGTGTTCTATTTTGCAAACGGTAGGATTTTCAAGGGACGTTGGAAAAACGGGAAGAAACACGGGTAGGGGCAACTTAAAATATAGGATGAGGTGATTAAAGGGGTGTGGAACTAAGGATAATTCAGCTCAAATACAAGTTTCTGAACTAAAAAGAATATATATACTGAGATGTTGATAATGCATTTCGTTTGTTAAACATACTGGTCATTTATAGATTTTTATAACAAAGGGAGAGAGAGAAGAAAGAATGAATTTTCTTAAAAGCATTGCCAATTCAATGTATGAAAAAGTACTCGAGGAAGAGTATCTGGTGCCATTAACCACTCATGATGTATATAGTAGTCTACAAAAATCAGTTTTTAGAAAGAGATCGATCCACGAAATTGATGAGAGCAGAAACGGTAAGGAGGTTGACGAGGGTCTCTGGGAAACGATCGATAGGTTTAAGAATCTGACCCCCCAGCGGGAACTTACAAAACTGGGAAGGGAGCCTTCCTACTAATAAATAAAGTTCAGAATTAATTAACTCAACTAACATATGTAGCGGGTTTAGGAAATCATGACAGACAATTACCACTCCTACAAGGCTGTCATAGACAAGTCTTTGAGACAAGCTTCATGTTCGGCCAACATTGAAAAAAACAAACACAATGCTAAATAACTCAAGGCGAAACTAGTGGCATTGAAGAAAGTCACAAAAGTTACTAAAAACATATCCCAGAAAAATATCAAAATTAAAAATTTGAAGAATACCCTCCAATATCTAAAGCAAATCCCCAATCTTCAGAAAATGAATTTGGCCGAACTCAAAAATCTCAATGTTTAGGACAGGGTTGGCAAACTTTACTGTCTCAAAAATATTGGCCAGTACATTTAACGATAAATTGGCAACCAACTGAGAGGCGTAATATAAACACTCAAGACCATGATACTCAAATTTGACAACAATTAATACGAAAACGCGCTAAGAACATTCATCCTTACAGAGCATCCGACCATAAAATACGAAAAAATCCTTGTTAAAGTACTGTAAAACGAAATCAGAAATTACAACAATGAAGATTTGTACTAAACCCTAAACTTCTACGTTAATCTGATGGTGAACACACACTGGATCTGCTCCTTCCATCGTGATATTGAAAGTCAGCAGGACAGCCATCTGAACAACAGCATGATAGCTTTGGATCGTCACCGAATACAGACAAAAATATCCGAAATGATGGATGAAACCTTGGCATACTATTGCACAGAATCCCTGCTAACATCAACTCTTACCGAAACCTACAGGGTTTTGTACATTGTAAACAGGTTTTGCCAGATCGGATATTGTTTTTGCCGATTTGTCTATGTATAAACTGTGAAAGAAGTCAGATCTTTTCTGGGGAGGAAAGTCAGACAAAGTGCATAGAAAAGTTTTGCAGAACTTGTGTAAAATCTAAGGATGTAAGACGGAAACTAGTGGAATCGGCTTCCCATTCCTAACGATTATCGACATCAAGGAATCGATCGAAATCTGTGTATTTTCAAGAAATACGAACAATCCGATATTTTTGCAAGAGCCACTCAGGATAAATTCCTCTATTTGCTGTAGAAGCAAGAACAGGATCCTCTGTAGTAAACATGGAAAATCTAAGATCTAACTCTGCCATAATCCGAAAAGATAGACAAATACAGGGACCAGATCAGACTTTAGTACCCTCACGACGTCATCGTTTGTCAATCGGGATACAACGTCCTCCGACACTTCGACACAATGTCCAACATGCTATTTCTACTCCCGATACTCCGCTAGAACATCGTCCAATCAATGATGATGCATGTAGAGTACTACGTACATATTTTCTATAACAATTTCAGATCTACTACCTATACTCAGCATTTCTGTCGACAAACATTCAGAACAACATAACCGGAGGAGTCAAAATTTAAAGCTTATAAGATCGATACCTTAAGAAAAGAATAAGGTTCAAATATCCTCAAGTTGTGAAATTTGTTACCTAATTCCGAACAAGTGCCTCCAAATAATATCCCAGCCTACTCAAAGATATCAAATAGTCCAGAAAACAGGAAAAAGTCATCCTAAGATCCAGGGTGATATCCTTGGAGTCTTCACGCATCATTCTGGCATATCTGAAACACATCATTACCAATATCGTGGGCGAGAATTGCGGGAAAACTTACATCCTCAAAATCAGCAACTTGTAATCGGTGCTCCAGTAGCTTATATAGCTATTGTATGTCGATTGCATCCCGAGACTATGCAACGTCTAGAACACAATAAGTATTATTACCGGTGCAAAGTGGGGGGATGGCGATTATAGTACCCATCTAGCGATGATGGTAACCATTGTGAAGGATTTCTATAGCAAACTTAAAGGACTGAGTATGGGGTAGATTCCCAATCAGCTCATAAACAACATATTTGCCATTTACTGGAAAACACAGCTCACATTCATGGCGGGAACTTTTGTCAAAGATTGCAAACCCGCAAAGATCCACAAATCTCATTTCGAAGTGTTCCTAGACGCACTCTATGACAAAATGGTAAACTAAGTCCTGATAAACCAGAATTAAGCCGAATAAATACTACTGTAACCCTATCGAAGAATCAAGAGGATATTTCCAATACTATACGAAACAAATTAGGAGAGTGGCCTTTCTCAATTGAAGTAAATGCTTTCGGAGTATGAGTTTGTTCTGAAAATGTTCATCAACATCATTAATGCTTCTGAAAGCACCTATGGTCTGTCTTCGAAGTAGCTGAAGGAGAGGGAGGAAAATGTGCTCAAATGGATAGAGTAAAACTTGCTTTGATTGCGTCATTCCCCAGCTTGCCGAGTCGATGGTATCTGTATTTATATATTGTGTGTATTTCTCTGATTATTAGTCCTTACTGCTCTTACTGATGCCTGTGATACGTAGATCTATATATCTATAAATTTATATGAGAAGGTTAAATATAATTTAGTAGTTTTTAATTCTTATCAACTCAGCGCATTGTCGTCTCTAAGTCACTTGTAATATTGGATAAAGATTTTCCAGTCGATATCACTGATTGTTAGAACAATACTTCCCTTCACATTGCGATGTCTTCTTAG
>JAOWAT010293843.1:0-16657 GCA_028571025.1 Longipedia americana
TATTTTTTTATTTATTATATTGGGTTTCGACAACAAAAATATCAAAGGGCAGACCTCAAAGATGAGCAGAAAATTTCAAAAAGTTGGGTTTGATCTATTCTAGATCTTTCGCTCCTGCGAGGATCATGGTCCTATTGAGTTAGTCTTCTAAAATGTTGACCATATGCTAAACACCATCTTCCCCTTTCGTGAGACTCCACATTACCGGTCTGCCTATGAAGACAAGATCTGCACCCAAAGCTAGACATTTGAAGATGTCGGTTCCGGTGCTGATGCCTCCGTCGATGAAAATTGGCATTTTGTTGCCGATTGTGGATTTAATCGCTGGGAGGACTTAGATTGACGAGGCTACAGTATCTAATTGACGGCCACCGTGGTTGGAGACCCATATTGCATCGCAAAGATTGTGATAGACGGCAAGTTTGGCATCTTCGGGGTGAGTGATGCCTTTAAGAATGATTTTGAGTTTGGTGATGGATCTGATTTTTTTGATGGTGTTCCATGTCATTCTAAGGTCTCGGCTTTTTCGATAGTTATTTCTCTAATTGATTTTACCTTGAGTGATTTAATCAAGAACTGGGAAACTTAGTTGATCTAAGTCAAAACGGTGTTTCTACTACCCGTATCGAACACCAATGACTTGAGCATCGACGGTAATGACAATTCCAGTGAAGCCATATTTTTCTGTGAGTTCGATTGTCTTTAGGGTATACTCCCAGTTGTCGGAGATGTAGAGTTGAAACAACCTGAATGCATTTCCATCTCCCATCTGTTATTTGTACCCTTGATCGTTACACTAGCAGATTTCTCTTAGTGGTTTGCTGCCATAGATGCTTTGTGTGTAGCAGATATTTTTGAATCCTGCGATTTTTGAGGTAAGAAGTTATCCCCTTTGGTGGCATAAAACGTGGCTTGCAGAGGGTGCAAAGCCAATGGGAAGCGAGAGTTTGTGATTGAAGATGTGAGTAGTAAGGTTAGTTGTATCTGAGCTGATGAGAACTTTGGGCATTATGATGATTTTATTGAACTAAGTAGAGTTTTGCCAACGGGTGCGATTTTACTACGAACCGTGGTCGATGTAGACGAAAATTGAAGGTGGAAGGGTGGATTTCGCATGGATGCGAAAGTCATTCAGACAGACTATCTTTGTTGTTTACTATTTCATTTTTATTTTATTTTAGTGGTGTATTGCCGATGGGAAAATTAGAGTGTTCTTGACTTGTAATCACTTTAAAGGTAAATTTGTGATTGCAATTATAAGACAAAAAATGGATATTGAAGTGACGGGATTACTCAGAAGATCACCGTATATCAAATAAAATCGCGAAAAATATGGTGGATAAGATAGTTCAATGCACGGATGGACTGTCAGAAATCAGTTGCCGAACTCTCAAGAATCTAAATCATTGATGCCTGTTAGCAAGTATCCGCCAGTTCCGAGAAACGAGCGTCAAATACCGAGATTTGATCAGGAAACTAATCTGCTAAAGTGTTATGCCTGTCAGAGGGAGTTTGATATGATCACTAATGGGAACTAAAATTTGAATCGAAATGGGATGGAAATTAGCATGAATACCCCTGTGAAAATTCCGACAAAAAATTAATCGGAAGCTGAAGATATTGAAGAGCAGATATCAAATATGGAAGGACTGAAAATGGGGAGTAACCAAAAAAAGGATGTCTCCAGTATTGATTTGGCGACGACAAAAACTTTTCTCAACCCCTTCCTCCTTTCAAAGGACAAGAAACAGGCTAGAAGGCACTAAAAAATGCAGAATTAGTCTAATTCTGGATATGGTGGGGAGGTACTATTGAAGGTTTGCCAGGTTTGCTAAAGGAATGCCTGCGAAAGTTGTATATCGGTTTGTGGTGGGTGTGGGGTGATTGTGTGCAAATTGGAACATGAAATTGGGGACGCTGGGAAGGAGGTGTTTTTGTGTTATTATTGCAAACAGTTAGCTGGGTGAAAAGGGCGATGGAAGTGAAAATCAGTAGGAATTTTATTGTCACTGATTGATTTTTAAGCGTTTCATTATGAAAAAATGTCACAAATATCAAATACATGCGTGTTTATGTAGAGTTGAACTGGACAGAATTTGGTTTTCATTATTAAATTTAAACAGTGGAAACCTTATTGTTACTTTTTCCATAAGTGGGGTTGTCCGGATTAGCTCCACCATTATTTTAGTTGGGAAGAACACCTTTGTGAAGTCCATTGCTTCTGGCGATAATTAGCCATCTGAGGACGAGTTTTGACGCCACTCCTCTAGCGTTTTTTATAGTTTTCTTTTAAAGATGGCATTTCTTGTCTTTGCATTCGATACAGACTGTGAGAAATTCTTGATGATAATTGTAGAATTGTTGGAATATTTTCTCGATAAAAGGTCTCCCAACGTTGGCAACTCGAAACTGGTTGACAATTTATAAAAATTACTTCTTTTAGACAACTTGCAGTTAGATGTCCATATTGCAAAATTCACACATTGGTTTAAGTTTTTACCTTCTTAGCTTTGAAATCAACGATTTGAGGTACAGATTCTGCTTGGCAATTGAGAACCAGGAGTAGAGAAGAGGCCTAGCATACGCCTGGAATGATTTGCGGGCGATGGGGACGAGGATGGAAGATTGGTAGCGAGGATGTATAGTTTTTCCGTTTGGTTTTTTGTTGGTAGGGACGGGGGAGTTTCCATTTTGAGGGTCATTGGTGTTGGTATTGCTGCCCGGGGAGTAGATCTGATGTTTGAAGACGAGGGGCTATTGACTGTTGGTTTAGGTGGAATGGACCTGACTGTTGTTATTGAGTGTGTTGATGGTCGGATTTTGGTTGTTTTTTTAGCGCTACTTTTAGCGTTCTCGTTCCCTTTAGTCTTTTTATTTTTCTTTCTACTTTTCTTTTTCTTTTTCTTTTTCCTTTTCCTTTTCGATTTTGACGGCTTCAAGTTGTTTTTTTTTCGCGATGCTTTTGTAGTACTTGTATTTGGCGAGAAGCTAGCAGTTATTTTCTTAGAAGTCTTATTTGGTGAGGATGTTGACGAGATTGCTGACGATCCAGTTCATGTTGTACATCATGAAGTGGTTTTTGACGGAGTCGAGTTTGAGGTATTCGGAGTAGTCTTTTCTTTTGAGGAGTTTTTACATGGTTTACAGTTTTATTTTCGGCTTTTCCTATTTTTTTTCATACAGTTTCAGTTTTATGATTATGAAGTTTATGATGAACGAGAGGATCACGCCAGATATCGACACTATGAAAATTATAAGCAGTAGTGCGGGATCCACGTAGATTACGTACTTGGACTATATTATTATTATCGTTCCTAACAGGATCGAGGTGAGTGAAAGCGACAGGAGGAATGACACCAGGTATAGTTGCGAGGAAAAACTGAACTTCTAGAACTATCGGTAGAAGTGTGCGATGTTCCGGTTCAACGGAAAAAAATCGTTTATCCATTTCGTCTTCCGACGTCGGAATTTGAAGTTGTTGTAGTCAATGGTTTGGGAAATTTTTATCTTCAGTGCAGTTTAGAACAGTCGCCCTACTGAAAAAACCAGCCAGTTTTAGATTGGAATGAGGGTCCCTGTTAGAATCCAGACAATGAAAAATTGCTTTTCAGTGAAGAACAAGTGGGAAAATAGTCGATTTTACTCAGCAGTTAGGTAGAGCAAGAGAAAGACAACGGGTTTGAAGTAGGAGTTAGCTAGTTTGGAGGTAAGGAGACCGGAATAAAAGATGGCTTTTTCGTACTAGGATTACCTGGCGATTTAGTGGATCGAGTCTTTGAATTTAAGATAGATGCGTAGTGTGAGACAGTTGTGGTCGGGATGGTTATAGAGTTTGATGGCAAGGTACTCGCAGAGTATTTCCATGGTGGGTTCGGTGACAATTTCTGAGATGGTTTTAAGGGAGTAGTAAAGATAGAACTACGACAAAGTTTTGGACTTGAGGAGGAACAAGGAGAAGAAAGTTTCGTAAACGATGAGAGTACCATGAAGGTACAGAAACTATTGAATAATCAGATGTCTGTAGAGTGCTATGATGACTTTCTACCCGAATGGATACAACAGTGCGAAAACGAGACATAGTTCCCACTGCTGATATGTCGTGATGTCGAAGTAGAAATAGGAGAGGATCCCAATAATCGTGAGGACAAATAGGTTTAGGTATTTCCGCTGACTATGGATGTCTTTTATGATTGAGCTTTATTTTTACAGTAGTTGCTAGGAGGTCAGCCCTTGGGACGGGTTTCGGTTGGTCGGACTGTGTTAGAGAAGGGATGAGGAATGCGGGGAGTTTTCGTTTGAGTGTGAGGCTTCATTGTGTTTATGAGGTGATGGTCGGTGAGGACTACGACATAGGGCGGATTGGGCATCGATATGATCTTGCAGGTTGATGCGAGTGTCCTATAGGGACGGGATATTAAAACTTTGGTGTATTGCATTCGAAAGGAGGAAGAGACCGGAGACAGTGATAATAAGTCCATTCCTTCCTTTGTACTTTTAATCGAGGCCAATGACATTGTCTCCGTTGAATCCAGTCGGTATAAGCGAAAAAGAGGTGCCATTGGAGATGAGATAGAATGCAAGTAGGAAAGTGAGGGCATACAAGTTGAGGTAGAGAAACCCTTTGATAATAGGAAAAAGGGTGAGTTTGAGATGTTGGAGCAGTTTTAGGCGAATTTTGAAGTATACTACCGATATGGTGTGAAGAATGGCAAGGATTACGATGTTGAAGAGAAGGGATAGCAGTCCATAGAAGGCATAATGTTCGTGAAAATACCATAAACGGTCCCAGAATTTGGGGTATGTAATGAAGATGTCGAGTTAGGCATGCTGGGAAGGGATGCGCAGGGTATCCGAGTTGTACGAAGTTATTCTGGCCGAAGCTATTTATAGGGATCCAGTATCGCTGATTAGAACCGATAGTTATATTTGGAAGATGTTGGGCGAGACAGTCGAGGATGAGACACCGGACTCGTCGGTATAGATGACGGGGATCATTTTTTTGAAGGTTTCGGTGTTGAGATTTTGTCTCAATTGCAAAGAGGTGTGGTATTAAAAAAGTTATTGAGTGGAAAGTTGATTGGGGAGTAGATGGAAGAGAATGGTATTGTCAAGGGTCCACCAGGTTTAGCGGTTGTTGTTTTGAACATTGAGTTATTACACAACACATTGAAATTTGTAGTTTTGGTTATCGCATGATTTTTAGATGTATCCAAATGGATTTTGTCCGATTTAGCAGTTTTACGGTTGCAGCAGTTAGTGTATGAATATCTTTGGGGAGTATTTTTGGCAGTTTGAGAAGAACGGCAGCCAGGGAATTATTATCTATTATGATTCTATTTCGTTCCAGTAAGTTTATAGGAATGGTACGAGGTTGTAGGAACGAATCGTCAGCTATTGCTTTTTGAGGTCATTTACGAAAACTTTTATCGACCGAGTGCTGAGCAGATTGAAGGGTAAGGTGATAGATGAGATGTCGGATTGGAGGAGGACTGACAGGAAAAAGTGGGGATTTGCTTGTTCAGTTGCAGAGAAGTAAAGTTGGGATGCATAAAGACTGTAGTAATAAGTTTGATTGGCAGAGTTAGAACTCAGGGTAATACTTATGTTGTAATCGATAGTGGATGTTTCGAAGTTCCATAGTTCGTAGTGTTGTTTAGGTGCGTCAAGTGTTGAACATTGGGAATTCCGGATTATGGTGTAGGAGTTGGATTGGGATTGTGTCGATGAGGAGTTGTTGTTGGCTGTAGTTGTGGTAGTTTGAAGTTTAGCTTCGATAAGGAAGGTGCACTACACCCCGTTTAGGATGAGAGGATTGAAATCCACTGAGATTTTTAAGGATTCGAAGGAACTTAGGGTACCTGGTTTAGTGAATTGAGGGTTTGTGAGCGTGAAAATGAGAGTGATCGTTATAATTGACAGGAGTTTGAGGGGGTAGATGGTTTTTTTATTTGCTTATGATGGAAGCATGTGGAACTTATAACTTATAATGTGTTTTTTAGATTTGCTAAATAAAAGACTTCTATGAATAAATTTACCAAATACACGTGCCAAAACATTGGGTTCACATTGAATCCATTGAGTTTGTTTTCATTTACCGAATATGAAGGTCTGTGAATAATATCGTTTATTTATTAGATTTTGCATATGAATTGACGATCGATAAAAATGCTTTAAACATTATTCATGACCCAAAAATTTCAATACCTCCTTCTATATTATTCTATTCCAAAACTCCAGCACCAAAAGTAACAGGATTTTTTTTTTATTTTTTCCTCCTCTGGCACTAACTATGTACGATTCCCATAACTTTTTTGATGACCTACTCAGGTCGTTTGCTGTTATGATTTCCTTTGAAAATTTCAATGAATTTATGCTTTCCGACAAACGCATCGTGCAGTTTCTGGGAGTTCCTATTGTGAATAAGCTTATCCTCGTCACCACTCATGAAAATAAGTGAGGTTTCGGGGTTTATTCTTTTGATGGCCTATTTGACGTCGCATTAATCCATATCATACTCGCCTTTTTATTCTACATCTGTTTTCAGTTTTTTGAAAACGCAAGGGAAACAGCAGTTAATAAGACAGGTGGGGACATACCTGGGAGCGTTCTATTTGGCGACCTGTTTGCATAGACTTCTCAGGGATTTGAAGGAAGAATCGGCGACAATGACGTCGGCTTTCCCATAGAGAAGTGCAGAGGCGGCTCCCATGCTCCTTCCCCAGATGACAATATCATACTTACATTAATCTCTGAGGAAATTTACAACGGTTTCTACTTGCGTACTCTCTCGACATCCCAGAGAAATGGTGTCTAGCTATTTATTTTGTCCGCAACCGATGAAATCGAAGGCAGCTAGAGAGTATTGCGGTGGAACGAATCTGAGGACTGAAAGGCATTATAGTTTGGAAGAGGAATTTCCGTGGAGATATACGATTATTACATTGTTTTTGTAGTCTGGCTAGTAGACTGTTAGTTCTATTTTGTATTTTTATTGGTGGAGGAGGGAGTGATCAGAACGATGATATACGTTTTAGTTGACAGTGACGGAACGCAGTCCTTTAATAAGAGAACTAAACGGTACCAAGCTGTTTGTCGTTGTATTTGGCTCGGGGAGGACGGACTATCCCATTGACGAGAGTTTTCCAGATGGAGGGCTGTTATGATAAGGGTATTTTTTAGATATTTTTGTCGGGGAGAGTTCGTTATATGTGGGTTTTTGATTTGAGTTCCATTTGGAATTATTTATTAATGAATGGGTACTTTTTTTGCAAGAATTCTTAAAATGTTTGTGAATATCAATCGATTTAAGAGCTGATGTCCTGAGCGTCGAATCAGCTTTGAAGGTAGGGGATGCGCCGATATTTATTAAGAGATTGAATAACATGTGATTTTAGTCAAGTAAAGAATTTTGATAGTATTTAAAAAAATATTTTCGTAATTCTTCATCTAAGTGCAGTCAATCAATAGCAGTAATCAGAAAGTCTCGTCCCAGTTCTGGCTGAGGTCTTTGCGGTTTGGTGGAACCTTGCTTGGAACCTTTAAGACTTTCCCGAGAGGTTTACAGTTGCCTTTTTCTTTGCTGATGTCCACGAATTTGTCCTTCGGAACCATGAATGGTGCTTTTATCTTCTTGTCGATAAGCATGTTCTATATATCACCAAAAAGGTACCCAATCGATTCCATGGAAAAACGGATGATTTTTAAGCACTGAATAGCTGCCTCCAAGTCTGCCTTCGGCGGTCTTGTTGAGGACTTGAGAAATAAAAGAGTTTGTATTTTTATCGCTCATATGTTTAGGGAACTTGAGAGAATTTTTCAGGATTTCCTCATATATTTCGTATGGGTCTTCGGCGTCTTCTCCAAAGGGTACATAGCCAGCCATGAACTAATAGAGAATGACTCCGAGAGACCACAGATCGACACTGTAGGTGTATCCTTTTCCCGCAAGAATTTCGGGTGCCATGTAGTTGGGAGTGCCGATGATGGTGAAGGTCTTTTGCACGATGGATTTCTGGTTGATATGTTTGCAAGTTCCCATATCGATGAGTTTGAGGTAGCCATCCTCGCAGACCATGACGTTTTCAGGTTTGAGATCTCTGTAGATGATGTTGGTGTTGTGCATAGATTACAGGACGTGGAGGAGGATGGCGGTATAGAAACGGCATTGTTCGACGTTGAGTATGCCGATGATACGGATTGCATCGAACAGTTCAAGCCCGTTGATGAATTACATAAGGAAGTAGATATAGTGGGTATCTTTGAACGATCGGATGTAGTCGACGGCAAATGGGGAGTTGATTTGTTCAAGCACGTTTTTCTAGTTCAGCAAATGTTTTTACAGCTTGCATTTTACTGTCTCATACTTTGAGATGCACTTTAGGGCGTAGAATTTAGATTTGTTGTTGTCAGTAACAAGGAAAACTGTTCCGAACTGACCCTAGCCGAGTTTTTTAAGAGCGTAGAAATCCGATAGCTGCATGTTTTAGGCATCGTTTTTCCTTTAGTTTCGGTTGTCATTGTGTTTTTCGATGATTTTCCTCATTTATTTAGACTTCTGCTGCGCCTTTTCAAGCGAGCATCCGAGGATAGTTTCGATTTCTTTCTTATTAGTGACGGCTATTTTGCCGTCGGATGTGAATTTCATATCAAATCCATACTTAAGATCCTAATTTTTTTCTAGCATGGATTAATGTCCGTAGAGATCGCACTTGTCATCGGATTTGGTGAGTTCGTACTGTCCCTCGATGACAAAGAAGATGTTGTTTTTGCATTTGTCGTCTTTGTGGGCGACAACCTCTTTTTCTGAGACCTTCTTAATCGTGAAGGAGTCGATGATTTTTTCGAGGTACTATTTTTGGAGTTCACTGAAGTGCTTGGAGGACTTCATTGCTTGCATGGCCTTGTTGCGGAGAATGATAATTGAGATGTTTCGGCCCAGAGTGCTTTCAATGTCCTCGGTGGCTAGGGCCAGGATTTCGGAATCCTAACTAGCTGTGATGGTTTCTCTTCTGTTTTGGTTTTTTGAGAGGGCGGCGTACTATTCGAAGGAGTCACCAGGTTTGATGATTCCGACTTCATGACCATCGATGGCTCTTCGGAGTTACCCGTTTTTGAGGATGAACATGGAGGACGCGAGTTATCCTTCTTTGCAGATTTTGGACTTTTTCTCGTATTTTTGGGTAATACCGACTGAAGCAATTTTGTCTTTCTGATCCTGGGTGAGATACGCTAGGAATAAGAGAGGGTTTTACTGAAAAACTTGTTATGCTCTATAAACTTCCTGTTTTCATTGAAGTTTTTTTCGATGATGGTTTCGACGAAGTTTCTGAAGGTGGACCTGTCAATGTACCACAAGAAGGACGGTTTTTCGGCTTTGATGGATGCAGACCTGGGTGCAGAGTACAGGAGAGCTAGTTATCCGAAACCTTACCCTGGGTAGATTTTTCTTTTGGGGTCGCCATTGATTTCGACGTTGAGCCTGCCCTCGTGAAGGATGAAGAAGGAGGAGGCGTTGTCGTTTTGTTTCATGAGATACTAGTTTTAGTTGACTTTGCAGAGTTGGAATTTGTCGAGGAGCATGTCGTGGACGGATTTATCTTCGATGAGCGAGGTGAAGATGAAGTGACCGGAGAGGGACTTAAGGATGAGTTCTTTGTCGAGTTTGTTTTTGGTCTTCGTTTTTACCGTAAAGTTCTCGTAGATTTATTTGTCAGTTGCCCCTTGTTTGATCGGGCAGAATTTTCGGGTTTTACGTTTGTTCTGAACTATGGATGCGAAGTACGTCGTCGATTTGGTTCGTCAGCTTTTTCTACGTTTACAGCCGGAGGTCCCTCAGGGAGCTCATGATACGGATGTCTCTTCGGTTGTTTTCCATTTTCCAAAATTAATCAATATTTTTAAAGAATTTGCGTCGCAAATGGAAGGTTTGAAAATTATCTTTAAAAGAGAATCATTAAACCCAACCTTCAAAGGCTTCTACAAATATTTTCAAAATCTTTAAATTATTCTATTCTACCGAAGTAGCCACGTTCTATTTGTGTGGACAAGGGGTTTAGAAACCGCCCATCCTGAGCAAAAACAAAAGAGAAGAGTACCAAATAATTATAATTTCATGTTAGCTAGCATTCAGTCGAAGACAACCAAACTGAGGAATGGACACTTTGTCTGTCGATCAGGTCAGGTACTTTTGCAAGATTTGGCTTCCAAAATTGTGGACTGGGACGGTATTTGTGGAGATAACATTTTTCATGTCCTAAATTTATTGTTTGAGAGAACTGATTCTCTGGTTGTATTTTTAGACCCTGTCGTTGGTTTTGTCGAGCTCATCTATTAGGGCCTATTTTTAGTTGGTGGTGATTTAGAGTTTTTCGCTGAGAGACTTGGCAGTTTTCTGTAGTTGCTAGCGTTCCTGAATTAATTATTAGAGTTGGAGGATGTTGCGCTTGAGATCATTGTCGAGGACTTCGTTTTGTCTTTTGAGTTATTTGCTTTATTTGCGGAGATCATTGAGGAGTTTAGTGCCCCTTGCGCATTTGTCGAGCTATTATTTTTTTATTTTTTAGGCGTGATCCGTTTGCTTTTTCATGTCTTTTTCTAATTACTCAGCGTTGATTCTCTGGTGTTGAAGGGTTTAGTATTGTTGCTGGAGCTGGGATGCTTATTTGCGGAGTTTAGCGCAGATGGCCTGAGTGGAGTCATGGAGGACCTTAGCTTTGGAAATTTTGGCTGAGAATTAATTGAGAATTCTTTTTTAGTCCATTGTGAGGTATCTTACTGCTGAATTCAATGATTGCAAAATAAAATTATTGATCAAATCAGTATATTTGTATTTCGGAGTCAAGAAAAGGTTATTCCGCTCTAATAAACACTGACAGATAGATTGCTCTGAATATCTAATTGTCGGGCACTCCAATAAATATGTATTTTGATGTTAAGAGTGGATAAAAGACACGTGTAATCGAAAAACGACAGACAAAACAGTATCACTGGATAAGAGCAAGATCACTGTCGTAGAGGTCGACGAGACTTTTTTTGCCACTGCTTTTCTTATCCAGGCTTCTGATTAGCGATTTTTAGTTTTGAGATTCGATATCGTCATCTTATTCGAGAAGATCGTGTTCTCTTTTTATTTTTCGCACGAGCTTATTTTAGTATTGGGTGACTTCAAGCTTTTTTCTGTGGGTCAGTTTCACTCGAGAATTGATACCGTTGGAAATTGTTGTGTACTTTGGCTCGTAGAAAAAGCTGGAATGGGCTCCGGCCGAGCAGACTTGTTCACTGTTGTTGATGAACTGAGTTACCTCCCTGTGGTTTTTCAGAATTTAGCGGATTTTACGGGATTATTACCTCTGGGAGTACGATCTTAGTGAATTTCTGATCCATGTTACTCTTTAGTTAGTAAGATGATCAGCATTTTTCAGAGATTTTTGCATTCTAATATGCTACGATTTTTACAGTTAAGACCTTCGGTTTTTTATGTCGGTGACAACTTTATCTTCTTTGCTTCGGATTCGCTAGTCTAAGACGATTTTCTGCAGTCTTTGCTGATCTCTGAGTTTTCCTCTTTAAACTTGTTTGAGGTGTTCGATTTGCCTTTATTGCCGAGTTCTGTCCAGATCGATGGTCATAGCGAGGGATTTATCGATTTCTTAGCATTAGTAAACTCTGTTTTTTTAGTGCCGATACGGTGCGAGTTTGGCCAGGAGGGAAGTATCTTTGGTTTTTTGCAGGGCAAGAGAGGGTTTTATTTTGTGCAAGGAGTTGTTAACTTTTTATACGAGTTACTCTTAGAGTTTTGACTTTTAGTAACGAGTTTTAGCTGTCAAGTCCTTATAGATTTATTTTTTTTGGGTTTAGAATTTGTCAATTGTTTCCTATTAGTTCTTTTCGAATAGCTTTTAATTGAATTTTCTTAGTTTTTCGGCTTTTTTAGTCATTTTATCTTTGACTTTCTGCCTTAACAGTTGTTAGTATTCGACGATTTGTCCTTATAACCATTCCATAGTGGCTTTAAGTTCATTGAACTGAGTGTACTCTCTTTAATCGGCATGCTATTTCGATCTTTTATTCATTTCTACGAGAAACCTGGTGAGTAGGGCAATTTGCTATTTTTCGAGGAGAAAATCGTCGTTGTTCTGATCTAATTATTTCCAGAGTTGCTAAGGTGAGGAACAGTGGAGATAGTCATTAAGAAAGGGTGAAAATAGCGCGTAGAGTTCGGAAATATCTCTTGGGATTAGGTACACTCGGTATTGTAGACACGATTTGAGGTGGGCGATGATTTTGGAGAGTTAGTGTTTGGGCTGCAGTTGGGAGATGTAAGGAATGGAGGGGATTGTGGATATTGCGGTCGGACTTATCGGGACTGTGGAATCCTGGTGGGTGGAGATAAGAGAGGGGTGGTGTTTTTTGAGACTCATTGCGCTCTTTATCTTTTTCTTAATTTGGATGTTTTTGAGTGATGCTGTCAATAAAACCTAAGGATAAAACTGTCAATATTATTATTGTGATGAAGTTGTTTATTAAAGTCATTGTGATGTATGTTTTTAGTTAATTAAGAAATGAGTTGTTGGTCGTATAAAAATATAAAAAGTTGACAAAAAATCTGATTAGACCTGAAACATCCATAAACCAGGTCGAAAACAGATCTCAACGATCATCCATTGATGATTGATGCATGGGATGCAAGTGTGAACATTGTTAAGGTCTATCTCTGCGACCGCTATAAGGTCAGCACGCTTAGCTTACCATAGTTGATTGTGGATATGTTAGTATGCTGACTGAGAGAAAAGAGGCAAGTCACCAACAGCATTGGCAACTCTATTTGTTAATGCCATGAACAATCTTGCCGACAAGACTTGAAAGAAAAAATCCAAATAAGTTGAGGAATTAAATATTTTTGGGAAATAAATCCTGTTTTTTGTCAATACCAATGGCTTGGTTAGTGTTCGATACTCATCAAGTTAGTTTTTTGACGATAGGGAGAGACTATGCCAACAGTTTAGACATCTGTGATATGTCTATTCCAGAAAATGTTAGTCTGATAATTTTGATTTAGGAGACAGATGAGGGTTAATTTTTTTTGAAAGTTCCGTGTTATAGGTTCAGAAATGGATAGGAATGAATATATTTTTGAAATATAGTTTTGTTATATTATCGTTCGGAATATCATCATACAGAATCGAGGGGAGGGGTGAAGACTATTTATTGCGATCAATTAGACAACTCGCTGGTTAATGAAAAGAATTCGATTTTTTTGCTTGTGAGAACATTAAAATTCAGAAAAAAAATCAGGATCATTTTGGATTCGGGAAATGTGAGATTATTGGATAAAAAATATCAAGGTTTATCTGTTCTATTTTTAAAAGATTCGGTGTTAAATTACACGGTTTCCACTACAGCAAAATTAGTGGTTGTGGTATTTGCATTCTTTTTTAGTTTTCTCTTGAAATTTTTTACATATATGCTTTACTTGATGTGAAGGGGTTTCATGAGTGCGTACTATTTGTTTGGATTTAGGATGAGTTATGGTGCTTTGGACTTGGCATATTTCATGATTTGCCGGTATTACAGTTTGCTTTGCCGGTTTTTGAATTTTTACATATAAATTTGACTAATTGGAAGGGTAGATGCTTACAGTTGATAGCTTTGCTGTGCTTTGAGTCTTTGGTGCTCTTTAAAAGAGATTTGCGTTGTCAAGCCATATCCGATATCCAGATCGAGATTGTTGACGTTTTAACAGTTGTGATTTATGTAGTCGTTGGGCTGGGTTTTGTAGGTTTGCGAGGAGTAAAGTCTGTGCTTATTGGACGAGTACATTTTGGGTCTGTTAGTGTTGACATTGATTCCGATGTTGATGTTGTTAGCATATTTCGAAGTTTGAGGGTACTTATTTTGAAATTAATAAAGAGACAATGTACTGGGTTTGCTTTCAGCTTTCTTATTTCGTTAGATAGAGTCAGATATCAAAAAGGATAGTCCATCTTGGTTTTGATTATTGGGGGTTGGGTTGCGAAAGTGAGGGTTTTGGGTACTCAAAGGTCGAAAAGATTTTTCGAAGTGTTCGGTACGAGACCGATGAGATTTGCGAGTTTTGAGGTTATTTGTATGCATGGGTAGCCGTTCACGGTTGAAGACTGGTTGCTATACGGAGTGATTGTTAATAAAATTGACAGGAAGCTCCTCTTAGTCGAAGAAGTTCTATTTTTCGGTATGGCAATGTTTATGTATTTTAAGAGTTTAGGTTTGAGATTTTTAGCGGTTTAAGATAGAGGATTACTCCAAATGTTGAAACTTCTGTGTTCCCGGGGTTACATGCGCATTTTGCTGTTCTTGCTGATTGTCGAACTGTTTTTCACTAGATTAGAAGTACTATATTTTGGGATGGATGGTTTTGACGATTTATTCTTGGGTGATGGTGGAATGATGGTCAAGTTCGAGATTTTGTCTTTTTTTGTTCTGTATTTCTGGGAGTTTCAATATTTGCTACTTCGGGATGACAAGTAGTTCGGTTTAGTGGATGCATTTGACGGTGTAACTGTGGTGTTTTCGGTTGTGAATGAGGTTTTCAATACCCAAAAGAGTGTTTTTGTTGCAGACTAGGGCTGGATAGGGTTATTCGGAGCCGAATTATGGTTACTTGGTGATTTAGCATTTTCCATCGAAGATGATGTAGACGTTTTGGATTTACTAGCCTTCGTGAAAGAGGTAGTGGTTTCGGGGGGTGTGACGCTTTTAGACGTAGCACGCGAGCTTGCTTATGACTGACGAGTCCGTTGAGTTGTAGAGGTTGCTCGGGGTTGTTGAATTGAATGGATGCTTTTTATTCTAGCTTCGAGATGGAATTGAGAGAGAGGAAGAGCTTTGAGAGGAAGAAGGATTGAGGAAGGAAAGCATTCTCTTTAAGTATTACACCTTGGATTGGAAAACGTTGAGAGGAATGACGCGGCGGAAGCTTTGGAAAAAGAATTAGAGGGGAGTCAGATAGATGATGGTCCCTTCCGAAGCTTATATTTGGAGGATTTCATCCGTAAGGATGGTGTGGTCTTGAAACCCCCAGTATTCTGATTTTTTTATGCTTTTTAGAAGACCACGCGACTTGCCGTTCATATTTTGGGGCTTTTTGAGTTGTACTGGAGAACTACTAAATTATTTTTGTTGCTTTTTATCGGATCCAGGAAGTTAAGAATTTTGTTAAAGATCAGCTTGGACGTGGCGAGACTTGATTTCATACTGAGAAAGTTATGAGGACATTCCAACACTCCATTATTATTTATGGAAGTCTTTGGAAAGAGACAGTGGCTGCATTTTGTTCAAAATTTAACTTTGGGAGTTTGCTGATTTAGGAACTTCTGTTTCTGTATATTTCTGAAAATTGTTGCTTTTCTTGGACTTATAGACCGTAAGTTATCCTTTGTCGACATAGGCGAAGTAGTGTCGATTTTAAAGGCAGTAGACTCTGTACTTGCCTTTTTACTTTTATTTTTATTTGAGGTTTTTGTTATTACTACTGGCGTTATTGATATTGCTGTTGGTATTTTTGAACTCTTTGACGATGGTATTGTGAAGAAGGGTTTTGAAGATGCGATCTCCGTTGACAAGTCTGACGTTTTTGAATAGCGCGATCTTGAGGAGGGATTTCTCGATGGCGGGGTGGGAGAAGTGGTTTTAGAAGAAGTGAGGTTCACTTTATTTGTACGGATGTGGGATGTCCTGCTCATGCTAAGTTTATTGTTATTAGTACATTTTTTATTGATATTATTAAGAAAACTGCGTTTTGTATAATTGTGTTTTTCTGAAAAGAGCACAGCAAATCAAGTGAGGATCCTCTCTGACTGATTTTGTGGATGCTTGCTTTGTCAGATGTGAATTTATTAAAAATGATGCGATTAGAGTGCACATACATACGATCCGATCTGAATTTTAACGTTTCAGGGTGTGTTTTCTCCTCGTGATTAGAAATGTCTGAATTCCTCGATGAGTTATCCGGCTTTTTTGCTTTCGGAGGTAAACTGGTACAGGATCTAATATTTTTATCTGAGGAATTTGGCATCCTATTCGTACTCCCGATTGAAACAGAAATTTTACAAGTCCTTGTTGAAGACAACCACATACTGTATGAGACAGGCTATCGGAATTACAAATGGCATGACTGAGGAAAGGGGAGAGTTGGGGCGCATCGTGTAGTAGAGATTCGTAACACTCGGCAGCAAAATTAGTATAACCCCAGATTTTAACGTCCTTTCAAAACTGGGGTCCAATGCATGACTTTTATAAATCTGGTACATTTGATGGAAAGTCAGCTTTTTCAGCTATTGCTCTCGGATGAACTTTCGCATTTCGGGTTCAGTCAGCGATTTTTTATTTGTTTATTGGGTGCATTACTGTCTATGCTGCGGTGTGAGCTGATTCTTGGGTTCAGATTTGGATGCCAGTTAGGAAAGAAGAGGTTTTTAGATTTTTATACTGCCTTAAGATGCGAGGTCAGAGGGTTTGTTTTAAGGTTTAGTGGCTGACATATTTCTGGCGTTTCCCATCACAAATTATGAGTGTTTGAATGAAGACTGAAAAATGGAGGTTAGATATGGGATTAGAAAATGAATAATAGTCAGGGATTTTAATCAGAGTTATATATTTAATAATAAAAGGCTCGCCTTAG
>JAOWAT010293954.1:0-16568 GCA_028571025.1 Longipedia americana
AGGACTACTAAAGTCAGCATGACAATTGTTGACTGTCAAATTCAACAATTAATTCCAGTGGAAAATTAATAAATTTTCAGCAATTTTATGCTTAAATATTGAAAATTACATACATCTCTTTTATTTTTGTTAAAAAGTTTCATCATAATGTACCAATATATGGCCAATATTCACATGCTCAAATCAGTAAAGTCAACAATTGTCCTGCATTGCGGCTGATATTTTGATCCATAGATAAAATACCTTGAGATTAATAATAATAATATCTGAATGATAAAACATTTTACTTGTTTCATTTCTGTTGATATTCTTCAAGATATGTAATATTCAGTCTTATTTGAAGCAGAACTGTTTGAATGCCTGATTGTTGAAACTTCTTTAAAAATAGTTTGAAAAATTAAATTTTTATGACAATTAAAATGCCTTCAAGTGGTTCACATTTAGTAACACATGGAGAAAACATTGAATATACCTGACTGTAGATGGTCAGGATTTTCTTTAACAAAATTATCACAAAATTAACAGGAAAATTGCAAAACCATGAAACATTTAGATTTTTGAAATTAAAATTTGTGGGGTTAAAATTACCATTTAAGCTACATTTCTGGTTCAATTAAGGGAAAAAGTGTCAAATAACAAGCCTGCATATCAGACTCTTTTTTCCCAAAATCTTTGAAAAACTCTCGGCCAAAATTAAAAAAAAACTCACAGAAAACCCAAAAACTCAAAAATATGAAATTTTTAGGCAGCAAAATTTTTGTAAATTGAATTTTTTTGTTTTTTTTTGTAATAAAATTAACAAATATTGAACAAAAACACCAAATTTTGCCAAAAATTCAGCAAAATTTTCCAGAAACTCAGCAAATTTTTTGAAAAAACTCAGCTTCAAATATGCAAAAACTCAAAAATATGAAATTCTTAGGCATTTGATGTCTAAAACCCAGGAAAAAAGCCTGCATATTGAAAATGATTGCAGAACATCAAAGATCACATTAGTGGAACACTTGAAATATGAAAAATTCAGTGTTTGTTTATGAAATTATATGAATGACAAAAGGGAATCTACAAACTTTGCTGAAAATTAAAATTTGAAACAAAATGGTTCCTGAAACTAAGGAATATGAAATTTTTAGTAAAGTTGACCCTTTTGTATGACAAAAAAAGTACAAAAAGTACCCAAAATTAAATTGTAATTTTTAGAAATTCTGTAAATATTTAGGTTCATTAAAAATCCTTTTATTGAAAATGCCTGTCTATTCAAACCAGATTAACAGGTTTGCATCACACAGACAGGATTAACTAGTTTACAACTGTCATTGTTTCTATGCATAGACAGGAAAAGACAGCTTCAAAAGTCGTGTCCTATTTCGTGCCATGATGAAAATGAGATCAGGGAACCTAAAAGAGTAAGTACAATACAAAAAATTTAAAAAACTGAAGGTGCCAAGAATGTCTTGGCCAACTCATTTTTGGCGCCTTCAGTTTTTCAAACTTTTTGCAAAAAAGTACTAATAAAATGGTTGGTCTAGCCTATGTGGTAACTAACTTTTTGTGCCGAATCTTTCTTTAGTTCATGAGTAAAACTGTGTAAAACAGTCTGTTCTTTAAAGCAATGTAGAGACATGTTGCTATGAAGTGTTGTTGGAAATCTGAGACCAGATTTGGAATCAACTGGTCAAAATCTGTAAGAAAAGTTTGTACAAACTTAATTTCTTGGCTTCATGAAACACCCTGGTAAAAATGAAATTTTCTCAAAAAGCCACTCCAGGCTTTTTTGACAAAAATTTCCCCAAAACTGATTAAAATTTTACGCAAAACTGAAAAAAAACGGAAAATAGCGAAATAGGAAATTTTTAGGCCCTGAAAACACGACTTTTTGGTTCAAAATTGAGGAAAAACGGACAAATTTTGCAAAATTTTTGTAAGAAATGCTAAATTTTTGAAAAATGAGAAGATTTTACCGAAAACTGAGGAAAAATTTCCAAAACTGAAAAATTCTTTTCCAAAACTGAGGTCCAAAATCGCAAAATTAGCGATTTTTGACATTATTAGGCCTTTTAAGGTTCAAAAACGTGTCGAAAAAAAGCCTGCACTCCCATTCAAGCTTTTATAATTGAGTTGTTCTTGATAAATGAGGCGTCCCAGCGGACTTTGGCAATTAAGATTTTTGCATAATTTTGAGAAAACGACATTTTAAGTTTTCTGTTATGTAGTAAATTCATGAAAAATGCTGCATTTAAACTCGATAAACTCAATTTCCGCACAGGTGAAAAGAGATAATTGAATAATTCTTTTTGCTAATGAAAGATTAAATTAAACTACATTTTACTAGGGTGGCCTTCAAAATCTCAAAATTTCTAATAATCGCCTAAGTCCGCTGGGACACCTCATATGTACTAAGGGGCCCAAATTTTAACCATAGTTTCATATTGGGTCACCAAGTTATCTCCATTAGCTTTTTGATAACATTTTTGGATTACCATGCATTATCTTAGGAACAATGTAAAAAATTATGTCTCCCACTTCCATTTTCTCCAATTTTTCCTAGGAAATAAAGGCGAAATTCAGAAAAGGTCTCAGATTAGACCAAAAAGCTTATGGTGGACAACTTTGGGACCGCAATAGATTGTGGTTAAAGTGTGGACCACATATCATCGCATTAATTTGCTAAAATAATGCTCAAACATGCACTACCCCATTTTTAAGAAATACTACTCCGTCCCAACGAAATTGGCCTGACGGAAAAATCATCAAAATAACCTATTTTAATTTTGACTTTTCTCCAACTTTCTCCCAGAAAATGAAAAAAGTAAAAAGTGTTTCAGAAACTAGAGAATCTCTACTTTTTAAAACATTCCTCACTTTGACCAAAACCTCTATTTAACCCAGAGAAAAATAAGGATGAATATTGATGATTTTTATAATTTTTCCGTCCGGCCAATTCCGTTGGGACGGAGTAGTAATACTTATGCAATAAGGAAAACAGTATTTCTAGCACACTTTTTGCACTCTCATAATGGAAAGTAAAGAAGGTTTTTGTGGAAAGTAAACAATGCAATTGCTATTTTTTCTTGACTTTGCAGGCTTTTTTTGACAAAATTTTCGCAAAACTCAGCGCCAATTTTTCGCAAAACTCAACCGCAAAAACCAAGAAACTCAGGAATTCCAAATTTAACGAAAATGGCATTTTCTTAAAATTTTAAGAGAGCAAAAATTTTGCCTAAAAGGGTCATTTTTACCCTAGATTTGAAGAAGAATCAATGTTTTTGTGCACATTATGAGAGAAATTAACGATTTTACTCAAAAAATAGTACATTTCCAAAAGAATTTGCAAAAATAATCTTAAAATTATTCTGAAAACTCAATAATTTCCTGAAACTCAAATAAAAATTTTCTCAAAACTCAGCCAATTTTGTCCGAAACTCAGCTCAAAAAACGCAGGAACTCAAAAATTCCAAATTTCTCGTTATTTGATTAGTCGTAAAATCGTCAAAAAAAGAGCCTGCTTTGATGACTTGAATCTTCTGCCCTCTTTTTCAAATTGGGGATTTCCGAATTTGAAGGCGTCAAGGTAAGAAAATTGAATGTAAACTTGTTACTTTCTTATGTATTTACAGATACTGCATGCATTGGAATTATTTTTACCATTCGCAGCAAGGTTTACTGAGCCATTGGAGGATGGGAATGAGTTGTTGGCAATCCTTGTTAAAAAATTCCTAGAATTTGGCAAAAGCACTTTGCTTGCTTGTTCCAATTTCCGGCTAGGATGAAATATGTAATCTCCTAAATATAAGACTTTAAGATGTGTAACAAATGGAAATACATTAATTACACTCCTGAAAGGATTTAGAGATTACACAAATTTTGATCTCAAGTAAAATTGTAGGACTATTCTGTCAGGAATTTTATGCTCTTTTGATTTTGAGATGATAAGAATAAGCTATGGTTAATTTCGTGCCTTGAGTTAAAATTCTCTCGTAAAGTAATCCATTTCAGTTTACCACACCTTTTTTCATGTTTCACATCCATCTTCCATTTGTTTTTGAAATTGTTACATTTTCCTGAATTTATTTTTGTCAATTGCAATTTACAAGTAAGCAAAAACTTAATGACAGTTACACCCACATGAACAAAAAGAAACTTTACAATATTTGGAAAATGATTTTTGTAAGAGAAAATGTTTACAACTACGTATTAAATTATCAAAAGACTCAGTTTGAAAGCCCCTTTTCATGAAGATATACCATCTTGGATATTCCGATATGATTATTTTGGTCAACAGTAAAAATTAAAAATCTTAATTCAAAATGTATAGTTAAGAACTGCACGAGACTTAAAGGGCCACTAAAGTCAAAAATGAAGTCTAGCTCAAAAGCTAAAGGAACCTCTAAAAGTAAGTAAAACATTTTTCAAAAAAATTTTTCTTTACAAAAAAGTTCAGATTTTTGCATTTTCAGTTTTCACAATACTGGATTTCATTTTCATTTTTAGCACACACCCTAATTTGATGTACCTAAAACAATCATCTTCTGGGAAAATCAGCACAGTACAAAAATACATGAAAACAAATTGGGCCATTTTGTGTCCATGTATTTCTGTACTTTGCAGATTTTCCCAGAAAATAAACATTTATTAGGTGCATTAGATTAGGGTGTATGCTAAAAATGAAAATGAAGTCCCGAAATGTGAAAACTGAAAATGCAAAAATCCAAACTTTTTTGTAAAGAAAAAAATTTTGAAAGGTGTTTTACTTACTTTAAAAGGTTCCTTTAGCATATGAACTGGGCTTCATTTTTGACTTTAGTGGCCCTTTAAGGGGTCTAACTGTGAGTAACATCTTAAAATTGGTGTTTGAACTCCACTGAATTAAAATGTTCCGCAACAGCTCCTTTGCAATTGAAATCGTATGCATCATCACTTGCATTCACAAAATATCCATTATAAACTTCTAACATTTAATATTCTCCTTAGTTATAACTCCAATCCTCTTCTTGAAACTCCATTTCATTAAGCCACTATCTTGTCACATTTCTCATTAACAGGTTATTCCAACTTCCCAACAAGTGATGGGACTTCATTCTTTTTGCTATACTTGCATGTCAGGAAATTGTATTTAGAAAACTTTGGGTGAAAGAATATAGCTTGATCTAGTGGTTTAACAAAGAAGACAATTCAGATAGAGGATGTGAGTAATACCTGATAGTCTTTGTTGTTACTGACGAATTTCCTTGCTGCATCGACTCCTTTGTAACCGTCTTCGAACTTCCAGATGTGAACGAATTGATCTTGATCGCCAACGACAACGGAGAAGTTGCCATAAGATTCGCAGTTCAGTTCGGTTTTGTGAGCTGAAAAAATGATCAATAAGAATTCAGACTGGTGATTAAATTTCCCTTGCGGATTGGGTCAATTACTTGAAAATGATCATGTTTACAAAATGAACACATTTTTTGGCTTTCCTCAATTGCAAAATGTTGAAAATTCATATCAAATGGATATTATTTATTTTTACCCTGCGCAGCAGGGTATAAGGACCACTGGCATGAGGGGGGGGGGTGCAATCAATGTTAAAAATGCTCCAGAAATCGGCTCTTGCAACAAGAATCAGACTTTTCAATGGAATACCAAGACCAAAGAAACTTGTCAGAAGTGTCCAGGTCTCAGGTTCATATAAAATGTTGTTCTCTTTCTTGTCATTGTTCTAAAAAATTGCAGGACAAGCTGGATCTCTGATACTATTCAATATAAGTATTATATAAGGTAAATGAAGGGATCCTGGGTCAGGTAACAATGGGTACTGGGTTCGGTGGCAAGAAGTATTGGGTAGGGTTGGGATTTCAAAGGGTGTTGGGTTGGGTGGCAATGATATCAAGGGATACTGGTTTGGTTGGCAAGGAATATTTGGTTGGGTGTTAAGGATGTAAAGGGGTTCTGGGTTGGGTGGTAAGGGTGTCAAGGGGTTTTGGGTTGGATGGCAAGGGTGTCTAGTGTTAATGGGTCTGTGTCAGTGGGTATTGGATCAGGTGGCAAGGGTAGTAAGTCAGGTGACAATCTGGGACTGTCTCAGAACTTCATGTATGGTGCAACATGTATCCTCTCATGTGTGCAGGGTTCTGGATTCCAGTCCTTGTTGCAAAAGAAATCAGGCCAAAATCTGGACTTCTCTTCAGGTGGTGGCTGTTTTCGTGAAGATTCTTCTTTGTCGCGATTAATTGACTTTTAGAGCTTCTAGCAAAGCATTTTCTTTCCAAAAAATTCTTCCAAATGATCCTGAGATTTAGCCTTATCATTTTACAATTCTTAGAAAAAGAAATCAAGTAAATTGGAAATTGCCCTGCCCGTGAGAGCAGTTTTAGTAAAAGTGATGACTCACTCTATAGAAAGCCTTGTCAACATCGAAAGATATCATCAAAAACACAAAATTGTGAAGAAAATTTTCAATTTTTTTGCAGAAGATATATTTTTTATCATATACAACAATTGTAACAACTTACATTTGAAAAATTCTGAAACATTTTTTCTGAAAATTTTTCCAATTTTTATATTGAGGGAACCCCTGTCATGGTTTCGTCCCATACTCGGAGCCCACCATAGCCATTTTAACTCCCGGGGGCAATTTAACCCCCCCCCGGTCTTATGCTGCCCCAAAAAAGCGCGGTAAATGGAGGGTTAGGAAGCAAAACCTGTGAATCAACAAAATTGTCCTTTTTAAACTCTTTTGTAAAAAAGTTTTGAATGATTAAACTTTACTGAGAAGAATCGTCTATGACTGGCATATATATAGAATACTCACATTTTTCTCTTGCCCTTCTTCAGGCACATTATACTAGATGGTGCAAATGTGGAATCAGATTGAGTCTCTTGATTTTATACAATTTTAGGGATATCTTAATACAAGATCCATTCATTTTAAGTGTTTTTTGTCGTATAAATTAACATAACCCAAAAAGGTCCAAATTAAGTAACGAAACATTTACTTTTTTCATTTCTCACTGAAAATTTTTTTTGAAATCCTACAATTTTACTGCAGTCTCTGCTTGATTCCATTTCCATGGAAGCCATTACAAGGTTCTTGAGTATGTATTAGTATTACGAAGTAAATTTTAGCTTAGATTTGGAAGGCTAGGATGATACAAGATATACTTCATTTTATATCAACAAAAAAGAATCAAAAGATAATCACTAATTGACTTTCAAATATTTTCAGCCTATTTGAAACAGATAATTGTAAAAGACCAAGAACTGAACACACCAGTTGTAGGTTCCACAATCGAATTTACCTCATCGGACAACACTGATATTGTATCTGGAACCACAGATTCATCAGGAGTGACCAGCATATGGTTACAAATAAGTCCAATGTCATATACATTTTCACTTACTTCAACAACCTTGATACAGAGGGATGTTAGAAAAGGATTTCATGAGCATTCAGGATCCCTTACAGTTGTAGATCAAAATGATTTCAATATAGTGTCACCACTAAAAGTTTCAGGTAGGACAGATTTTTATTTCTGCTAATAGTTTGAAATGATTCAAAATTTTCTTTATGGAACATCAATTAAACTTTTTACGGGTCTAAAAGGCGTCAAAAAAGCCTGAAACTCTACAGCTGACCTGTAAAATAGAATTTAAAAACTTTTAAACATAAAAGTAAGGCGATAAAAACACTACGATGAAAATTCGACCATCCTCAATTTAAAGGCAGACTGAAGTGAATTTTTTATGGGCTAACTTTGCAATAATGATTGTAAAATGACTTCTAAAAAAAGTTTTATTTTGTGAAAGATTAATTTTTACGACAAAAATTGCCAAATTTCTGCATCCGAAATAATGGTGAGTGGCACATTAAAATAAATTTGAGCACTTAGAGAGAGGAAGTGTTACCACACACTGGGATTTAAATTTTCCGGGAAACTCAAGTCTTCCTCTAATTAAGGAGAAAAATTGAAGATGGTTTGCCACTCACCATTATATTTCAATGAAAGTTTATGGGAATTATTTTCAGAAGAAATTATCACATAAATCTCTATTGATTAAGAGAGATCATTTTGCCGTTTTCCACATAAAATTTGACCCAAAAAAATTTCACTTCAGTCTGCCTTTAAAAGATAGTCTCAGATTATCTTGCATATACCAAAAGATCAACCTACAGTCAATTACTTTTTCATATTATTTTTTATTTTAAATGAAGCACTTCATTTTTTCCATAGAATTAAGATGTACTTTTTGGGCCAATTTACTTCATAAATTAAAAGGAAGTGTTTCATTTCATATTTGCAAAAAACGAAAAAATATTTGACTACAGGTTGATCTTTCGGTATATGCAAGATAATCTGAGACCATCTTTGAAATCGGAAAACCTTCGACTTTTTATAGCATTACTTATAGTAGGGTGTAACACAAAGTTCTAGAATGGGTCTGTGTGGTTTTTATATTTTAGATTATATTTTTCTAAACCCAAAACTACCATCTTATTTGAATAAAATTGAAATTTAGGCCTAGCAACCAGCGACACAAGTTGATTAGGAATTGATATGAATCTAGTATCTGTCCAGAGAAAGTAATGGTAAACTTGGCAAAAATGTGGTCAGTATCATTTGGATGTTGGAAAATTAGTGAGACTATTATTATTCTATTGCATAATAATCATATTTTGTAATCAAAACAATACTATTTCTAAGGCGTAAATCCTTACCATTGATTACTTCCTTTGAGCATTCATGAAAAAATTGAAATTTTAAGTAATATATCACCAAACTTGTGTTGCTGGTTGCAAGGTCTAAATTTCAATTTTGTTAAAATATAGAGATTGTTCTGGGTTCAGAAATATATAATCTAAAATATAGAAACCACACTAATGGATTCTGAAACTTTGTGTTACACCCTACTTATAGACTTAAGTGTAATTTCACACCATTTTCCAACTGAATTAGCCTTTTTCAAAAATTAACCATTGAATTTTTTAAATATCAACCTTTCATTTTTTCTTACAAATTGCTTTTGATGAGAGACCAGTTTAGATTTTTCATTTAGAATTACTTGGCAAGAACCATCCTTGCAGTTTGCAATGCTTAATTTGTTTCTGGAAGTCTCCTGAGTCTAAAATTGTTCAGACTGACCTCGTAAATATGCGCTCCTGGATGCAATTCTAAAAATACATCAAAAATTATCTGTGATGTGGCAAGAAAATTGCATAAAAGTTGGAAAAAGGTGCATAAAATACCTAGATGCACTCCAAAAACTGACACACAGCAGGATCTTTTACAATTTTCTTACCCAATATCTAGTTTGCTGATAGAAAACTTACATAGGGTTGTAGATGGATAATTTATGAAGTTTTTGATACCAGTTTTAATGCTATTGAGGCCTATGTAGAAAAAGCCAAGTATATTTCTTGATATCATGTCATTTTTCGAGAGTGGATCTCCATCATTTCTTCAGTTTTCCACAATTCTTATTAATTATTTTTTAGAATGGCAGAAGGTTTATCGTGCATTAGATACGAGTTCCAATCCCTTAGCCAACGTCGATGTGCGTGTCATGTCCAATGATGGAAGTCACAAGTTTTTTGCCCTCACAGACGGAGATGGACGATTCTCAGCTTGGCTCAAGGATTTCAATTACTACAATGTTCGATATACATTTCATGCACTATACTTAATCGCAGCTGGAGAGTATTGGTACAGAAATGAGGATATGGCAATTACAGATGCTGCGCTTCATCAACAGGCACTGAATTGGGTTCCAAAACGTGAGTATAATGCAATATAATGGTTATTTACGTCGCAAGAAGAACAGTGACCGTGAAATGAGAAACACGTTAAGGCCCGACAGGTGACTCGTGAACAAAATTTTTTTTCTGTTTGCACGAACATTTTCATCTTTTAAAGAGGAAGTGCAGGCTTTTTCATTGACACCGTCTAGATGCTTAAAATATCTACAAATTTCGTATTTCTCAGGTTGAGTGTTTTTCCGACTCAGTTTTGAAAAAATTTGCTCAGTTTTGAGAAAGTTTGGTCTGAAAAATATTTGAGTCTTTAGGCTATATTTTCTAAATTTTACTACATGAGATTTTTGAAAATTCTGAAATTTAGAAATTTCGTATTTCAGTTTTACAAAAATTCTCATTTTTGCGCAATATCGGTGCTCAGTTTTGGCAAAATTTTGTCAAAGAAAAAGCCTGTGATATAATTGTTATTTAAAAATCCGGGAAAGTGTGCAACGTGCGTGTTTGTACGAACACACTTTGTTCCTACGAACAAATTGAATGTGTTTGCACGAACAAAAGTTGGGGGAAAGTAGATTAAGTCCACCCTCTACTTACATTTTATTTCCATTTTTTCTAGATCCTTGGTTATATAATTACTATCACAATGATCTACGTTTAAATTGTAGAATGTATGGAATAAAGGTAACATTTTGCCACTAAAAAGTTCCAAATAATCTGGAAATCTAGCTTTTGCATTCACTTAAAATGGCATTTCAAGTTCTTTTAACCCTTATCGTCATGCGATGATTTATCTAACCTTATTACCGCATGATGATCAGGGTTAACTCTGAATGGCCATCAATCAATCTTGTGCTAAATAAGCACGTGAGATTTTGTGCATTTTATTATCTTTTCATTGAGAAATTTTTGAAAAAGTTTCAAGCCATTGGAAGCACTTGTTTTTTAGTAATGAATTTTTGATTGCTGGATATCCATCATTTTATATCAGTACAGACCTTTTTCTGAGCAATTTTCAAGAAGTTCCATGAAAGAATTAAAAGCAAAATAAAATGTGATTTTTTGACAAGGAATCTGAAAATGTGTTTTACTGTCAATTTGTTTCAAAACATTTCATTGTAGTAAATTTTTGAAGCCAATAATCTAAAAACTTGTGAATATTTTCATTTGAAATTTTTGTCTATCTTGTCATTCAGCTTCGAAAAAGTGAAATATATTTTTTATAATGACTCTCTTTTTTCCCACAATTTTTATGTAGCAAGTTATAATCAAATGTCGAACTTTTTTTCCGTTAAAAAAGTACTTTTTTCATGATTTCTCCTGTGACCGTCATGGCCCACGGACATCTACTCCTATTTTCCTTATTGCAAGAAGGAAAATAGGAGTTGATATCTTTGGGCCATGACGGTCACAGAAGAAATCATGAAAAAAAAGTTTTGTGAAATTTTTGCAAGATTTCGCTCGTCATTATAAAAAATTACCTTAGTCATAGTAAAAAGTCTCACTTTTCTAATAGTTTTCTCGAAATCAGTTTTAGGCCCCTCGCACACTGTTTCCATTTACTACATAAGCATGGCATAACAATTTTTTTTGCTTAATTTTGATAAAAAAATGTTTTTACTATAAATTAATGTTATTTTTTTGGAAAATGTATGATTTTACCATTATTCTCATTTTTCACCAAAAATATCAAAATTTGGGGTAAGATCGGAACCTAAGATTTTACTCCTTGTATATTTTTCTACAGTGCTATTTATGAAGAGAGCTGAAAAGCTTATGGGAAATACTAGGGGACCCAATGAGATTGTGCTTAAAATTTGGGACCCAAAGTATTAGTAAAAATTTCTCAAGGAGCCACTCCCAAATTTAAGACTCTCTTCATAAATAGCACTGTAATAATAATTGTGAGTGTTCTGCTGCTATTTTGAGTTAAGATTGAAGCTTTCAATGTCACGGTCTGAATGCTCATTCTACTCCGTCCCAAAAAATTGGCGAACATTCACGCTTTTTTGTATCTTACCTCCATTTAGCAAATCCTTTCACAACTTGGCTCATGTAATTGGCAAAATCCTTGGTGAAGAAAATGTTATTTTCATAGCACTTCCTGGCCAAATCAGCGATGTATCCAGATACTCTGACAAGATTATCCGTTTGACTTTTCACCAGCACAATAACATCATCAACGACATCTAGCGTGGGATCGATGTTGCTCAATAAATTTCAAGTTGCTACGATTGTTCAATCTCCAAAAACATTCAAAAGTGCAAAAATGGATATCCATTTAAAGTCTTTGGATGTTACACAATTCTTTCCAGCAGGAATATGTCAAATAAAAAGAATTAAAAGTTATAAGGTAAGACATATGCATTTTCAATACTGGGGGTTTACTTTAAAAATTCTGTTTTTCCTCATTTTTTACAGAAATGTACCTAATCTTTTACTTCTAAGTTTAAAGCAATTTTGCTGAGCAACACCTATATTGAAACTTCACTAATAGTTAGTCTACATTCCAAATTTCAGCTCAAAATTTGAAAACTTCTTTTTATGAAAACCTGTTTGAAATTAAACGTTATTGAGCATCACCCTTAGTGGCCTCATGAACAATATCCAGGACCAGTTCCACTTCTTCAAATGTAAAAGGCGCTTCCCTAATCAAAGCGTATTTGAAATGCTCCAATCCCCTCTCTAAGTCATCTTCCAAGCCTGGCCTCACGAAGGTCTCCAAAACGAATTTGTCGTCTTCGTCTTGTTCAAGGGTCATTTGGAAGCGCAAGTCCTCAATTTCTTGGTAGGAGGTTCCTAAAATTAAATAAAAGAGGGGATTACTATCAACGTGTGTAATCAGGGTTTTCACAGAAAATGTCAAAATGGGCAATTTTTGACAGTTTTACTTCATAAGGAATTTTTCAACTTGAGGTGTTAGAAAGTTATCTGAGTTTTTTTAGAAGATTTTGCTTTTTTGTTGGATTTTGACCCGAGTCTCATCCCAGGCTTTTTTCACAGAATTTTCCAAAAACTCAGCGCAAAATTTTCGAGAAACTCAGCCAAAAATCGTAAAACTCAGAAATACGAAATCTGACCAAAATCTAACTTCGTCAAATTGGAGTTTTTGCTTAAAATTTGGGTGCTTTTTAGTCAGGCTTTTTTTTCACAGAATTTTCCGAAAACTCAGCGTAAAATTTTAGCAAAACTCAGCCAAAAAATCGTAAAACTCAGAAATACGAAATTTGACCAAAATCGAACTTCGTCAAATTGGTGTTTTTGCTTAAAATTTGGGTGATTTTTACTGTATTTTGAAGGAAAATGCATAAAAAATGTCTGAAAACTCAATTTTTTTTAAAAACTCAGTCCAAATTTGAAGAAAACTCATCAGAAATTTTCGAAAACTAAGCTCAAAAACGCGAAAACTCCAAAATACGAAATTTGACCCTTTTTTATTATTGGTCAAACTGCGAAAAAAGCCTGGTACAAAGTGTTTTTTTATCTCCTTATTATTAGCAATGTAGCTTTTTTAATATATATGTGGTTTTGCACACAAATGTTGACCATATAACATTTAATGAAAATACCCATTAGCAACGGGCAAAAAATCACCAAAGCTAAGAAGTCCAGAATTTAAATGGACATTCATTGGCACTTGTGGATTAGAGTAAAAATAAGTCAATTTTGGCATGGTCACATTAATTTGAAGCTCCCTCCCCTTGTGCCCTGTAATTAAAGGAGGTTGAAACATTTCAGGAGCCATGTCCTACTATGCTAATAATGAAAATATGATACGCAGGTTTGTCATATCAAAAATTAACACAAAATGGTTTGTTTTATTCACGGTCAATACCAAAGTCCGACTTGCTTCAAAGCATCAAAAGGAGTGCAATCATTTCCATGCGTTGATTATGACGCGGTATGCGCATGCGTACAATCAAATCAAGCAAAGCGCGGAAAATTGAAAAAACAAAAACTTATTTAGATCTATTTGTATGTGAATTCAAAAAATGAAGGATTTATTCATTTATCACGGAAAAACAAAAACAATTTTGGACAAATTGTGACTTGAAAGTTTGTGAATTAGTAAAGATAAATCATTTAAGAAAAGAAGATAATGAAGAACTCATCAAGAAAACATTCTTCTTTTCAAGGTAAGTTGCAATTTCTAACAAGTTTGTTATTATTAATTTCAATTTAAAGTGAAGTAAACTTAAGGTAATGTGATGAATCATTGAGATGTATGTACATTGCTCCTTTTAAATAAAATGCAGCTTTCTATTTAAACAAGGCCTGGAACCCCAGTACCCTGCGCAGGAAAGATGACTGGACCCATTTTAGAACAACTGCTAATAAATAAGAAGAACAACCTTTGTGAACCTAATATTGTAGAAAGCCCGAGAGAATTCTCAAGCTCCCTAAAGTATGAGACGTCTTATGAACCTTTGGGCAAATTTTTATTAATAGAAAGTCTCGTTTTTTTCACATCAGCATTTATTGATATTTCATGCTATTTTGGGGATTTTTGATATTTTGGAAGGTGGTTTATGATACTTTTTGGTACAATCTATATCCAATTTGAATTTTGGAAACACCAAATATCAAAAAAGCATTCTAAAATTACTAATTTTCTCATTAAAATGCTTGAATTCTCACACTACAAGTCTCGTTTTTTTCACATTCATAAGACGTCTTCACAGTTTGGAAGCTTGAGCATAATAACAATACCAATCCCAAAGTCACTTATGACAGCGCCAATTCATGAGCGGCAGCATACCTTCCGGTGATATAATGGAAGAGTTGTCTCTCGCAATCGAGGAGGAGAGATGAGGCTCCAATGCGGAAGAGCTGATTGTTGAGCCACTTGTCTCCGAGCTCCTCCTTGATGAGGATCAGCCATGTGCAGGCGTCTTTGCCGGTGCGGATGCCGCCGGCCGGTTTGAAGCCCACGATGTGACCCGTCGATTCGAAGTACTCCCGGATGGCTCTGGAATGGAGGGGAAAAGATGCATTTTTCTTAGGTCCAAAAAATAAAAACGTCTCATATAGTTTATCCAACAATAAATCACAGTGGTTAAATATGGAAATTAATTTTTGAAAAATAAGGAAAATTGTATGTAAAATTGCAATAAATTAAAACGTAAAACTCATCATTTTTCTCACGTAAAATTCCTGAAAAAACATTTATTGTTTTTGTTAAGCTTTCAGAAGATTCTTAATAGACGCTGCAGGTAAAATTACATATTCAGGTTTTTTTGACAGAATTTTTTGCAAACTGAGCGTCGAATTTTCCAAAAAACTGAGAAAAAATCTCAAAATCACGAAATACGAAATCTTTAGATTTTTTAAAGTCGATTTTTGGGGGTAAAATTACCATTTTCGACCACATTTTTGCTCACCTACACATGACGAGTCCGACTGGTAGAGTAGCATTGACGCCTTCTTTACCAGTTGAGGTTTTGATGAAATCTGAACCTGCCATCATACACACTAGTGATGCCTTGTAGACGTTGTTCATGGACCCGAGTTCTCCAATGGCCAGAATCGATTTCATATGCACGTTGGGGCCACAAGCTGCCTAGAATTATGAAGAGACAAAATGTGATTCTACCGTCATGTTGGGTTCTCTAATATGATCGAGTGACGCTGACTTGTAATAGGGCTGTTTAAGGGATTTCTGAACGATTTTTGCTCAGAGACCATAAGGACCATGGGAACTCGACAGTGCTTGGTGTGGAACATTTTTCAAATTTGAAGGATTTTTCCAAATTTATAGCCATTATAAATTGAAAATTGAGAAAATCCTCCAAATTTCTGCAAATATGTAACAACAAGCTCTGTCGGGCCTTAGGGAAGCTTTTGGTTTTAAGATATGTTAATGAATACCAAAAAGGGGTCCACGAATGACTCTTAAGTGCCGACCAAATGTCATTCGGAATATACATTGTTGAGGCGGTCCGAGTCTCCTAAGTAATACTGTACCAGGAAAAGTCATTCAAATCTTATTAAACAAACCTTACTAACAACTTCAAAATTTCAAATTCTAGAACGATCTCATCGAATTTGCTTCATAATTACAAGAAGAAATCTAAAACTCTATTCAAGTTTAGGTTTCATCAAATATGCAGTTTCAAAGAGCTTTTTTGAAATGTTTTAATCAAAGTTGTCATTGTGCAGACATCTGAAGTGGAGGTTATCCCTCGACCAAAGGGTACGGACAAAATACAAAATCTAGCAGCATGAAATTCAAATTCCTAAATTGATTTAGATTTAATTACGTTGAAATTCCTTTGGCCTACCTCATCAGATGTAAACTAACCTTCATGGCTTTAACTTCTTGATAGAGCTCTTCCCATTGATGCGTGAGGGCCAGCTGCCTATTGATGACGATATCGATTTCCGTGGCTCCATTCTCAATGGCGAATTTGATCTCCTGCAGTCTGGTCTCCAGGCTGTATTGGCCAGAAGGGAATCCCGTTGCCACGGCGGCGATAGGAATGGAGGGGGCTTTGATCTTGGCTAGGCAGTTCTTTACATCGGCCACTCTGAAATGGAGATCCAGTATAATGATATTTCACATCTTTTGCAAACCAAAATTCAGTAAACTTAATAATAAACCTCTTAGTATTAGTATTATTACTAATTTTCAAGACAGTCTCAAAGTATCTTGCATACAGTATATCAAAAGTTTGCCCTGTAGTCAAGCGTTTTTTAATTTTATGCAAATTCAAAATGAAGAACTTTAATTCTGCTTTAGAAGTAAAATGTACTTTTTGGGCCAATGGGTTGATCTGAGACAGAGTCAAACAAAGAGCAAAGAGAAGAATAATGGGGTCTCGGAAGTAGATGGCAGGTC
>JAOWAT010294065.1:0-16533 GCA_028571025.1 Longipedia americana
GAGATTATCTTATTGAAAGGAAAGACAGTTTGGAATTTCTTAGAGTTTTGAAATGCGCAGGGTCCTGAACTTTTATTGGATATTTATTTCAATAATTTTGATCAAAAATGAATTTGAGATACAATTATAGATTATTTCATACTGTTATATCTCAACTGACACAATTTGTTTCTTTTGGAATTGATCCCCGTTCATAATTTCCCCAAGTCTATATTTTGAAAATTCTACACCTTTTCTAAATTTTTGGAAAAACTAAGATATTTAGAAAAATTTTGAGAATCTTGTCTCGAGATACAGAAGAGCACTGGTGAACGCACTAATAATTTTTCCACAAAGACTTCCACATCAATTTCCACAATGCCTTGAATTTTGAAATGCGTTCATAATTTCCCCGTTTTACGTTAAATGAATCAAGAATGCGAATATTTTGCATATGATGTTGGGGATGGTAACAACTAGCAAAAACATTTTTTGGAATTAGTATCTTTGAGTCACTTTCGAGCATATTCTGAAAATGCATGAAACACCCTAAAAATTACTTCTAGGAACACACTTATGCAACTTATCTACTTTTTACCTCTGAGAGTCAAAGGTTTGGGGTTAATTTGGAAAAAATATGAATTTTATTGATAAGATTCCTAAAATGACCAAATATAACCAATTGTTTCACAATTTGAGAACTTTATTCGTTAAAATTTTGCATTCAAATTGCCCGTTAATGGCAGTTTTATTATTTCTCTATGAATACGATTTTCATTTAGAAAATAAAATAAGAATAAAAACTTGTGAAGTGCCTCATTTTCGTAGATTTTCATTTTCGATTTTCGATAAATTTCTAAATTGCTTACAGTTTAACGCTCAAGTAAACGGCCCATTAAGGAAAATTTAGTTGAAAGAGAATCTCTACTTTGGCCTGAAAGTGTGTTCTTTCCAGTATTTTGTGTCTGGTCTGCTGTGTGCTGGCTGCTTTTTCCCGGAAAATAGTTGGACAGTTTTCTCATTCTTTTCAAGTGATAAATGAATAGCTCAATTAAATTTGGCGGATTTTCAAACGAGTTAAAAGTCAGAAAATAGTATTTTAATCGTTAATTTATTCCTTCGTTAAACAAAAAGAAGAAAGGGAAGATTGAGACTATTGTTATAATGAAATAAAAATGACCTTTCCTGCTTCTACTAGCATGTGACATTAGTTTTAATATCAATTTAACTCCAATAACATTTCAAGTCAGTTTATAGTTTGATAGCCAACCTGTTGCAGTCCCATTTTGTAGGAACACAATATATATTTATGGAAACCAAAAAATAACATTTAAGCTTAGTGATAACAAATGTTGGTACGTACCCAGAAAGTAATTTCATACTTAAGGATCATTTTTTGGCATACAAAGAATTGGGATAAACCATTGAACATGGATAATTTCAATTTATTTCTGTCACTTTTTGTTCTTGTTTATCCCATTGTGTTACTATTCACCAATTTTTATTGTAATCAAACATACCAATTTATCTTAAAATAACCAAAGTGATATAGATACTATTTCAAGATTTTTATTCCAGCATGACAATAGAAAGTCATCCTATTTATTTCCCGGAATTTTTCTTTCATTGCCATCCAAGTAAATCGTTGACATTTTTCAGATCTATTGAACTAAAGAGGGATAATTTGCGATTTGTCAGTTTGCAAATAAAAAGATTTTTGGCAAAGTTTTGGCCTTTCAAAGTGCACTTTTAATTTGTTTAATTAGCAGAACTCAATTGAAAACTGAATGGCTTGAAACAGCACGTTAGTGCTTTTTAGATTGGGAGTAAAAAATCCTTATTGAGTTGTTCACTCACTCTATAGTTTCATTTCAGCTAGATCCACTTTACCCATGTCGCATTTCTAATAGATAGAATTTATAAACGTAACAGTTCCAATAGAAATAAAATTTCTCCACTTAATCTTGTTCCCTTCATGTAAATCTGATTATGTATAAGGGTGAATAGCTCTACAGAATTTCAAATTGCCGTGGTAATTTCTAATTGCCAGTCAAATTTCTATATTGATAAAAACCATGATGCAGTTTTCCGGACTTTAAAAAATAATTCTTTCATTTACTAGAACTATTGCCACGGCAATTTTAAACTGCCACAGCAAGTTTGAAATTGCCTGTCAATTTGAAATTGCTGTGGCAATGGTTTGATAGAGCTATTCACCCTAACATGTATCTGCAAGATAACTCTTTTAAAATATATTTCAATAAAAACGTAGTATTAAGTGCTATTGCTTTACTTCTAAAGGTGAACATAAACTACTTATAGACAGTTCCAAAAAACATATTTGAATCATCCTATTTCTCAAAAATTACTATTTTCCACTTACACTTCTTCATGGTGAAAGTCTTGTAGCCCTCGTGCACATCCCAGAGCCCCAGACACGACGCCCCAAACGACTCTGCCATTTTGTATTCCACACTTCCATCCGAGTGTCGCTGCTTGTCGTAGACGAAGCACCTGTAACGGGCTTCATCCGTGTAGACGTGTGAGTGGTTCATTTTCGCCACCAACCAACGACCGGAGCCTTCTTTCCAGGTGGCAAGGCATTCCATTTCTTCCTCTGGAATGAACAAGATAAAAGATATTTGTTTAAGAAATTATTTTTATTTTAAAATGTAAAATTTCAATAATATTTTCGTAAAAATATATATATAAATCCCATCAACGCTTTAGTTTGTATCGCATTTATTCTGCAAGATTTCTAAAATGCCATATTTGCTCAAGATTTATCTTAAATTGTTCACCTCAAATAAACTATTTTGGCTTCAATATCCTTCCAAGAATATTTTAAAGCTTTGTTAAAGTTAGATTAAGTTAATTAAAATCACAAATGATTTATATCATATAATCTAATATCTCTAGGGGGGGGGGGGTACTTAAAATGGGGAAATTCATAGATCCCGACTAATTTTGTTCTATGGATGTCAATAACCACGAATATACTAAAACTTCACTTTCAAAGTCATTTGACAACTTTTTGAGACCAATACCAAAATTGCAGGAAAATGTATTTTCCCCACAAAATTGGTATTGTTTTCAAAAAGGTAGTAGCTCAAGCTTTTGAAATTTTTTTAACGTATTCTCCAATATATATCCTGAAGTAAAATCACAGGGAATTCCCTAGATTTGACGAACAAAGTTAACATTTGTAGTCCTATAATATATCCCTCATGCACTTATTAAGATAAGAAATCTTAGCTCAATTTTCATTGATTTTATAATTCTACTTTTTCTGGAGTCCAATAAAATTTCCAATATTATATGCTGCATCCTTGTAGGATAAATTCCATCAAAGATTTTGATAGCTGTATTTTTGGGAAAATATTCCGATAGATAATAAGACTGCGGCACCCAAAAACTATAAAGCTAACGATGTTGTGTTATTACAAAACCAAAAGCAAAAAAGGATCTTTTGAGTAAAACTCCTTTCATATTTATATAAATTTAGCTTGCGGCAATATAATATTTTTCCGGGAAAACATAACTTGTTCAACCTAAAGATAAAATAAAGGAGGATGAATTTTGTATTGGCGAATTTTTCTTTTTCTTTAGTCAATATTACACTGAAGACAAAAGAGGAAAAAGCAGATTTTTGCCGCAGAATGAATACTGTACAGGTTGTGTCAATAAACATTTAGATATTTTTTTCATAAAATTTTGCAATATCAATGAAAACGCCAGATATAAACAAAGTATTGTGTTTTGATCAGTTTGTTTTGGATTGTTCACATAACTTTAATTGCAATTTTTCTGACAAAAATTTATGAGCATTTGATAAAAAAAATAATACTTTTAACAGGGTACATGGCACATAGGTATACGGTAGCCTGCATTATCTATTAAAAGTTTGAAATATTTTTTTGCGCAACCACCAAAATTTTTCTCTGCTTAGAATTTTAGTTTAGAATCAACTTCAGAGAAATTAAATTTAAAGTAAAAATCATGATTAGGAAGTGTTTTTGTGTGGAATTAAATCGCAGCTTTAGTCATGCAATTCCAAATTGTTAATAAATTATTCATTTAAGACCAGGGTTCCTCGAATCACTGTAGTTTCTGTGCAATATTTCTATCTTAAACTGTAAAGATAATTTGTCAGTCATTTTAACACTATTTAGAATAATCAAATGATTGAAATTTCTGTCAATATTTGTTTGCTTGGTCACAATTTTGACTAAAAGCAGGAAATGTCAGAAATTCAGAATATTTATTCTATTTCATGAATTTTGCTAATTTTCCCATTCATTAGAATTTTTTATATTCAAAGGAGCTTGTCTGTCTACTTAAAAATGTTTAAAAACTTAAATATAAAAACAAAACTTTAATGACATAAAAGTGCCTAAAACAAAAAAAACTGCAGATAAAAATGACAAAAATGAAAAAAGTCCTTTTCAAATCCATCATTATCAATTAGAAACATCTTGGAAGATCTCATCAAAAAAAGTAATGACGTCATTCAATTGATTATCTAACTTTTTTGCTGCTTTTTTATTGGTCTAAGTTTTTTGAATTATTGAAATTGATATGTTGCTTGCAATGGAGAAGGAAAGTTTAGTTAAGAATGTACTTTCAAACTAGGAAAGAAGAGAAAAATGGAATCATTCATTGGATAGACTGTGCCGAAATTTACTCCAAGAGAAATTTCTCATGCTTACTTTTTGGATGTTATAGACAACCTGTAATTCATCTACCGTATTTTCACCTAAATTGGACCCACAGGGTACATTGGACTTAGGCTCAAAATGCTTAAATTTCGCACCAGTATCATTTTAGTTTAAGTCCTATTTTCAAGTTACAGCAATATGTTAAACAGTGATGTTCAGAATATTAGAGAAATCCTTTAAAGTAATACGTGGTCATTTATTTCTGTAGTTACAGTGATTTTGCTTTAAGTCTGTTTCCTTGTTTACTTGCTTTTGTTTTTTGCCTTGAATTGGTTTGCTTTGCTTGTATTAGACAGCTTTCTTTGTTTTTTTACCCTGCGCAGCAAGGGTTACTAAGCCACTGGCGTTGGGGGGTTTTTGTTCTTGTTGTTGTTGTTGTTGTTGTTGTTGTTGTTGTTGTTTGCAATGAAAGTTAAAATACATCCAGATATCGGTTCTCAGAGCCCTTCATCCATTTTCCAACGGGATGTCATGAACAAAATAGGGTTGTCAAAGGAACTCAGGTCCAAATTCACTCTAATTGTTGTTCTCCTTCTTGTCCTTGTTCTCAAGAATCACTGTTTATAAGCTTTTAGACTTTCTGAAACACAGCTATTCTTGGATTTAAGTATTGTAAAAAGCTCATGAAGGATTTAGATCTCAGGTTCACTTTGATTGTTGTTCTTTTTCTTAACAGAGGTTCCTTTAACTCTTTCCTGCGCAGGGTACTGGGGTTCCAGGCCTTATTAGTGAATATTTGCAATGGTCAAAGTTGGCCATCATAAAGATAGATTAGGTGGATCTTTGTAGATATCTGATTGCCAAATTGATCTACCATAAAAACAATCACAGCAGAATGATACTTATACAAATTTTGTGTCCAGGGTAACGTTTTTAAAAACAAACTATTTTTGTTGCTATCTTTCTTGAAAAACAATAATTTCACTGTTTCTTAGATTTATTTTAAAGAAGAGAAAAATTAAAAGCCTTTGTTATGTTAAGTTTCCCATTCTAACATCCAGAAGTATTATTTATCCTATATTTTATTTCTTAATTGAGAAACCGTTTTAGAGATTGAGAAACTACAGCTTTGTGTTCTCAAAATCAGTTAAAGCTGTGTCAGAAACTGGCAGCATTTGCAAGCAATTAAGATCTGCTGGTCTTGTCTGACAGTTCAAGAAGAGAAATTTCGAGATACCCCTTTTAATTCTGCTGTGAATTGAAATTTCAAAGCAAAAAATATTACTAAAATAAATAAATGAAAACTCAACCATATTATACATTAATGGACGTTTTTGGATCCTCTTTTTGCGTTGGGAATTTTGGTCGGTCAATTCAATAGGCAATTTAAATGCATTTTTATGGGGCAATGTTTCATTTTAGAACATATTTACTTTTTCCAAAGATCATACTTAAAGTTAGAAAAATTAGACTTCAACAATGAAATTATTTCTATACCAAGTTTTCACCTCATTTTAGACGTTGGGAATTTTGGTCGGTCTTAAAATGGGTCCACTTTACTAAATACTATACAATAGCCTCATTGAGATTTGTGTAATATTGCAACTTGAATATTGATATGAACATAAAAAATTTGACCAGTTTTCATTTTCTTCTCGGAATTTACACCATGTATTAGAATTAATACTATCGTACCAAAAGGGTTAAAAGAAATGCTGATTGACCTTAGACTGATCATTTTTGTGTGATTTGACTCATAATTTATGAGTAAAAATAAATAAAACTAGCCAATTCAAGCAAAGTTGTTTTTATCTATTGCCTATAAAGTGTGTTTTTTCAGGCAAAATAATATTGAAAATAAAGTAAATAATTGTTAAAATAATATTTTGTTACAATATATCATGCATCAAAAGTTAAATTACTGTACTCCCAAATTCAGTCCCAAATTATTATTTCCAGTTGAATTTTCATTTTAATGTAATAAACTTTAATAAGTTTTCTCTAATTCAAGAAATACAATACTTATATGATTAGAGTAATATGAAATACGTCACAACAAGTAGGATTACAAATTCCAGACAACTTTCCATCAAATGTAAGAATAACAAACTCCCTCTTTCATTCATAAACATACAGCTGAAATTCGTCCTTGAAACAATGTTTTGATCTGTCTGGCCTATTGCATTTATATACAGCAGTATTCAGAACTGTCATATAGTTAACAACATATTTAATGAAAAACCCAAGTATTTTGTAATATCATGGTAGTATAGTGAGACTAATACAAAAAACCAAACTGTTGCAAGATTCCAGGATAACTTCAAATTAGGGTGTTTCACACGAAATAAAGTTGCTTGATTTCTGCCCAGAGGACCAACTCTCCTGACAGATTGTGTTCCATTGAATCCAAAAATATCAATATTTGGGTCAAAAATGATTTTTAAGTCGACCCTACCTTCCTTTTTAAAATCTCAAAATTAGATTAGTGACTTCAAGACTTCTTAAAATTTTGAATATGTGAGTGATGAAGTTTTATGGCATAAGATCAAAGATATAGCAGGACAATTATGGGAAACCATGTAAAATACTCTAATCTTTAAAACAAGGTAGGATCAGGTAGTGTTAAAAATTTAAGACCAAATTTGGATTTTACAGAAGAAATTCTATGAGGAAGGTAGGTCCTTTAAATAATTTTAGGACCTGGTGAAACACCCTACTCTAATATGAAAGAATGTGCATCATCGAAAGTAGCAAGACTTTATTAACATCTTTAAAACGTATTTTGTGAAATATTTAGAATTCCAAAGCAATGTCCTGCAGTTTTGAGCACCATAATTTAACGCCCATTTCAAAATATGAAATTCAGCACTGTTCTAAATTATGCATCAATTTCAGCAAGATTTCTGATCTATGAAGCTTTTTATAATAATGAAATGTTCATGACTAAAATTGTCAAAACTTTAACTTTTGGTCCCCTATCTGAGAATGAACCAAACCAAAATTCTCATGAAAGATTTAGGACTTTTTTATCAATAAATCTTACTCGTGTGATATATACGAAGATCACACATGAATTTTAATATTCCTAAGCAAACTGATAATTTTACCTTTTAAAATGTATTTTACCATTTAGACTAAAATAATGGGAAAAGAGAGTCACCAACTCAATATTTAAGTATTTATAGCTATCTGATTAACTGAAAAATACCAGCTACAGCCAAAACTGAAATACAAATATGGGTCATTCATATTCTATTGCTTTAGATCTTTTATTTTATTACCTCACTGAAAATCACACTATCTCTTTGAAATAAGAATGGTTTTGGGTTGAGCCAAAAAAAACTTTAGGGTTTTCTCTAGTTTCATGGATATGTATTTCTTATGATGTAAATTCTCATAAGAAATCCCAAGTTTTAGGTTACTCAAATAAAACTTTTAGAAGTGACACATTTATGGTATAATATTTACTATCAATATTTGAGTGCTATCTCATTTTTCCACAACTTATGGCAATTATGACAAACTTTACTTCACTCAAATGGATCCATGGGGGGGGGAAGATATAGAAGAGATACTAATAACGGGCCCCCGTTTCAGAGAAAATTTGCAAGAAAATTTCAATTTTCTAATTTTGATGGCAAATGAAAGTAGAGTGGCCACAGTTAATAAAAATATGAAAATTTTTGAATTTTTACTACTATGAATTTTGAGTACTACCTCTGTTAAGTTGCCAAAAATGACCTCCATTGAAGTAAAAGTTGGGGGCCGACGCAGGGTTAAAAATTCCAGGCTTTTTTTTTGACAAAAAATTTTCAAAAACTGAGAGCCGATTTTTCGCAAAACAGAGAGATTTTCGTAAAACTGAGAAATACGAAATTTATAGATTTGGGAACTTTCATATTTTTGAATCTTATGTAGTAAAATTTCCAAAAATTTGCTGAAAAACACAAATTATCTGAAAACTCAGACCAACTTTTCCAAAAACTGAGCAAATTTTTCCAAAAACTCAGCTTCAAAAACGTGAAAACTGAGATTTACGAATTTTTTAGGCATTTGATTTGTCTATACGGTGTCAAATAAAACCCCTGAACGTATGAATGTTAAAAGATACAAAATGGAAAATTTTAAAGAAGCATTTGAAATATCTTGACAAGAGCGAATAAATATTTGTGACTTCGTAATTGAAAACCAGCGCTAAGTGCTAAACACTGAGCTCTGGTTTTTACTTGAGACGCCTCATTTCATTGATGTTTTTCCACTTGAAAACATGAATAAGAATATTTGAAAAAAAAAGTAAAAATAAAACCTTATCTATACTGTCTGCAATCTAGTCTCGCATTCTGCAAAATTGTTGGTTTGGGACGGGAATTGGATCTTCTTTTGGTATCCATAAGAGTTTCAAGTCAAAATATATGATTTTAAAACACATCCTCAGATCCATAAATCAACTCCAAAATTGACGTTTTTGAAATCTTTGGTTTATCTTTTTGGACTAAAGGAAGTTTTAAGGGTTCTTGATTATTGTAACTTTTTGCGCCCACCAAATTTTCTTAATGACAATATCTGATTTTTTATTTATTCCTTACTTACATTATAAACAAGGATAAAAGCCGTGCACTACCTGCAGGTGTTTGAAAACATGATAATGTCTTAAAATATCTGCATTGCACTGAAATGAACAATTTGAAGAATTCAGGAAAGAATCATTCAAAAATTTGCAATGACGGCATCTGCACCAACATAAGCCTAACATTCCCTACAGTGTCGCCAAACACATGATGATGGCTGGAGATCATTAAACTAATGAATGAACTGACTTGATTTTTTAGAGGGTGGGCCGGTGGGGGAGAGAAGAAGTTCTAATATCTATTCTATTCTATTCTATTCTAAACCAAATTTATGTCTCCCCAAAATGACTAAGATGTGGAAAAAACGATTACCCCTCTCAGTCCGGGACTAGACTGCATACACTGAATCAATTAAGAAATGTTTTCTGAAAAATAAATGCTACTACGTAGTGGTCATTGAGGAAAAATTAGACAATTAGAACAAAGGAAATTGATATTTGTTTAAATACAATGTATTCAAATGACTTTTTATATTTCTCATTTTAAGACAGCACAGACACATAATTCGAACATTGGCAAAAATGACACAATCAGAGTGCATGCAATATGAGAGGTAGCCGGAAAAGCAATTTTTGATAATGTCTTTGTTTTAAAATGAATGGAATAGTTGGGAGTCTGCCAAAATGTTTATAGCTCATTTAATAATGCGAAAATGTAGTTTGTGCTACTTTGAAAGTGCCTAAATATTACTTAAAGGAATTAAGGCAATATCCATCAAATTCAATGACAAATTTCATTTTCAATTGAATTTGAAATTTGTTACTGCTTTGGGACAAAACTACTTCCACTTAAAAATTGGCTCTACCAAATCTGTCAGATCAGCTTGGGGACACCTCTATTCTTTATATTATATTCTTCCAAGTTGAAATATGAAAGAATTTTGAAAAACAAGCCCAAGTATGAGCTTAATCCGCGATGTGACCTCAGGGAGTAAAGATTGAATTGATTATTACTGAAACAAAATTAAGAAAGTCATTTTGGCTCATTTTTCAGGGGTTTCTTTTTGATATCTAATAACTTTCAAAAGTCCCCCTAGCTATATACTGAATAGGTTCATGAGTTACACAGTGTAACTCATGAACCTATTCAGGCTTGTTTTTTAAGCATTAACATTGCTCTATCTAATAATAACATATTTGGGAAACGTGTCATTTTGAAAAATTCATTTTGCACTTTTTCTAATAACAAAATTTTTGGTTTCAATGCTTAGTTGATGTTAAATTTATGGTACTTTTATGCTTACTTCATATAAATGCAGGCTTTTTTGACTCCGTATAGACTAATCAAATGCCTACAAATTTTGTAAATGTCAGTTTTCACGTTTTTAGAGCTGAGTTTATAGAAAATTTTGCTCAGTTTTTCAAAAATTTTGCTTGAGTTTTCCGACAATTTTAATTTTTGAGCAATTTTTTGAAAATTTTACTATATAAGATTCAAAATTAGGAAACTTTCCAAATCTATAAATTTTGTATTTCTCAATTTTCCAAAAATTTCTCAGTTTTCCAAAAAATCAGCGCTCAGTTTTCCGATAATTTTGGTCAAGAAAAGCCTGATTGAATGCTCAACTTTGCCTATAGGGTTGGCTTTTAGATTTTGAAATTTTTGGCCCTTTTCTTCCATCGTTTTCATTTTGCGTTGTTACAAAAATCTGTTGGTCAGATGCCATTCAGACAAATACCAAGCTCTTTCTGAGTGATGGTACTAGTTATAACGCATTAACTGATCATATTCTATTTAAACAGTACAGAGCACTAGGTCCATTTTTAAAGGCTATTTTTGAGGATTTTTTAGGACATTTTTAGTTTTTGGTGTCTACTGAGTATTTTTATATAAATTTAATGTCTGTCAATGAAAGGTAGATGCAATTCCTAACTTACTTTCAAAAAATTATGATATTGTTATTAATGCATAGAGAGTATAGCCAACAGAAATCTGAAATTTTGACAAAATACCGCTACTTTGTGCAAATTTTAGGTGACATTAGAGCGATGTGATTTTTGACCCTTAAAATGCTTAAAATATACATTATATAGGGGGCGGAGCAAAAAATGAAATTCCTCAAAACCAAGAGGGGACCACCTTTATTTCAAGATTTTGCCCCAAGAATAAATGCTAATTAAACATTTTTCCATTTTAACAACTTTCAAGGTCGCTCTATGCCTTTAAGTTTACTTCAATGGGGGTGAAAAAAGTAATATTTGTGACAAAAATGACACCCATTGAAGTAACTTTCAGGTCCCTGAGCGATCTGAAAATGTGATATAATTATAAAGTCTTTTCTGTGTTTTTGTTTTTATGCTGAAATACAACTTTTAAAATGGTCCCCTCTTTTCCCAAGAAAATTTTGAAATTTCACTATAATTCTGATCCCGTTTGTGTGGAACTAAAATAGTTGGGCCACTATCCTGTCACCTTTTTAATCCAAATTTTTATCAATCTCACAGACAGGTATAGCAAAAAAGAAAGAGTGTTTCAGAAACTAGAGATTCTCTAGTTTCTGAAACTCTCTTTACTTTTTGAATTGTCTCTCAGGATGTTGGAAAAAACTTGAATTAAAAAAGGTGACAGGATAGTGGCCCAACTAATTTAGTTTCACACAAACGGGATCAGAATTATACATAGCTTAGTCCAGAGCCTAATTATACACTCATGCATTTCAGTAGTCTCCCATATAATTATAGGGTAGTTGAGTCAATAATAATACTGTACAACCAAGCAATGCATTGATATGACTGTATATGGTTTGTTCATGGTTCAAAGCCATTTGGTTTTAGAGGAAAGGACGAAGGTTCATTCTTTCTTTTAGCTAAATTTCCGTAGAAACCATATGATTTCACATGCTTTATATACCCTTTTAGGAAGCATATGTGTGAGATCAACAAGAAACGGTTGGCCGAGGATAATCTTATGTAGTAAACTTTATCATCCATTTCCGAATTTTCTGTACATAATTTTTGAATCTTTTTTATCTTAAATCGAAGATCTTACATACAGAATTAATTGTTATTATTGGTAAAATGTTCGAATTTGCTTACTTTTGTCATAAAGTCAAAATGAAAAATTTTAGATGGCGCCACTAAATAAGTCTAAGCTAATTATTACTTATACCGTCAGTTTTTGTGAAAAATTCCAATAATAAGTTTGAATCCTGGGGTATCAATCCATAAAAATTGCACTTTATTGTCCGATCCAAAATACACCCCTGGTTCGAAAATGAACTTTAAAATTTACTTCAATGATAAATCCTTGGCCAACCATTTCTTGTTGATCTCTCACATATTTGTTTAATAGCTTACTTATGATGTTTTCAGTCATGTTTTAGCCGTCAAATATATGCAAAATTGGTTTTTAATATTATATAAAATGACTTGACTTAGAATTTCAGCTTTTCATTGTATCTGTAGCTTTCCAATTGGTTCAGTAGGTTCTGAGATATAACGACTCATGTTAAATATAACAAAACTACTGAAAAGAAAATATAATAGAATTCCTCCATGATTGCAAGTATGAAAATTTTCTGTCGCTGAAAAGTGCATAATCATCTGTCAATCAATCATGCATCATTTAATTTATTTTCCGTACCAGTTTCACATTTTCACACATTTTATAATTGATTGCAATTTTATGTTACAAAATTCATTCATTTTCATATTTTTCATCATTTTTCATCATTTACTAGATAAATTTGTGAAGTACTTTTTGAGAATTTCTGCAAATAATTCTATTCAAATTTTCAGGGTATTATTTTTTCATCACTCTTTAACCCCTGTAAGCTTTTCAGAAAAAAAAATTAGTTCATAAAGAAAAAAATACTATATAGAATTGGGTTTGCTTACATTTTTGACCCTAATGAAATAAGAAAATCATGAAGTAAATTTTTTTCTGAAAATTAATACCCTGAAATTTTGAAGAAAATCTGTCTCTAAAATTGTTACACAAAAATTGTCAGGACTAGGTGAACTTCAGTGTACCATTTTTTTTAATTTGAAGGCTTCTCATATATTTTGGAAAACTGGGCTTTTGAATAAAAGTTTGATATCTAAATGTATTTATGGATGCATCTTCAAGCACAGATATGACTGGCAAAGTCTATGGACCTTTTTCGAACTTGCCTTTATTGTTGCCTATTTTATTGCCCTATGCAAAAATCATGCATGAATTCAGAAGCATGCCCAGCAAATTAAACAGATGAGTCTAAAAAATCGCTCCATCCTTTGATGAAGATCTGTTGTGAAAATGAGACTTACTTGTTTGGTTGTGAATTGAAGATAGTTGGATGATATGAAATGTGATTGTCTGTATATTTGGCTACTTTGGGAAGAGTATCATCAGCCTTCAAAATTGGGAGAGTTTTGCTGAAAAACTCTAATGATTTCTTCTTAAATAAGTCACTGAAAATAGAAAAGAGAAAAATAGATGGAAATTAAGGTCATAAAGAAAGAACAAATAATCTTATCAGGCCCTTGAAATTTAGTAAATTGTATATAGTCACTTTGGTACTCAATTAAGAAAAGTGTTGGTTTTTTAATTTTTAAACTTCTTCAACTAATATTTCTTTTATTTGAAGAGTATTAATTTTCTTCACTTTTTTATCACAAAAGACAGCTGCTTTTTTACCCAAAAATTTCATAATTCAAATAATTTTTGTTATTTTTTACTGTTGATAGTGTTGAGAAAAATTTTGCTGAGTTTTGGAATGAAGATACAAAAAACATACATTTTAGATTGAGCAAAAAATACTTACAAAGGATATGACACCCCTTCTACACTTTGACCTAATGGATTTAAAGGCAAGTAACCTTTATTTAAATCACCACACAAATTATCTAAAGTTTGTTCATTACTTAAACCACCAACACCTGAAAGAGAGAGAAAAATTATTCAGTTTGATATCACGAAATTGATCTTTAAAGTTTCTCCTTATTATTTTTTCATCATCTTTTACCTCCCGTTAGCTTAAGAAAAAATACATCTATTTAATTTTTTATTTTTGGCCCAGGATGTAAAAATTAGAAAGCAGCCCGTAAATGGCCAAATCTGAAAATTTTGACACCGGAATCTTGATCACACTGTTTTAACGGATTTGGACTTTAAGAGTCAAGAACATTTCCATGGTTCTCTTGAATATCATGAAGCAAAGTCCAATTACCCTTATCAAAGCAAATCAACAAGAGCATTTAAAAATTGTATTTTCAAGACTAATTACTTTTTTATTGGTCTTTTGTTAGTTCACAGGCAATTATATGTATTTATCAAATGCAGGCTTTCTTTTTGCAGGTTTTTAGATTATTAATATATCTAAAAATCTTGTATTTTTGAGTTTGTGCGTTTTTGGAGCTGAGTTTTCGAAAAATTTGGCTGAGTTTTTCAAAATTTTAGTCTGAGTTTTTGAAAAATTCAGTTTTTCAAAAAATTTCAAAATTTTTTTATAAATAAACTCAAACAATTTGAGTGTTTGTAGGCAAAAAAAGCTGAATTTCTGACTGAATTAAGTAACAAAAATGGACTTTTTGGTAAAATTTTTCCCCAATTCACCCACTTTATGGTCAAAAACATCAGTTATGGAAAGTTTATAGAAATAGCCATTTTCTAAAAATCTTGTATTTTTGAGTTTTTCTATTTTTGGATTGAGTTTCTTCAAAAATTTGACGCCGAGTTTCTTGATTTTTTGGCAAAAAATAAGCCTGTAATCCAATCTCTCTTCTGTGAGTAAAATTGATTAATGAAACTCTTGCAACTCAATTTTGAGAGACCTTGAAGATTGACTCATAATTAACAAATTAAAGTTTCAATACCTCAATGATAAATTATTATTTTGATGAAAATAACCCCATTTTTCTATCAGAACAGCCTAAAATGTTGAAAATGTGAAAATGGGTTTGGTCAAAAATGGGAAATAGATGTGAAATACATAAAATTCCGTTTTAAAGTTCTGGACTAATGGTTATCCTTTTCAAGATAGGTCACTAGCTAGCATGAAGATTGAAACTATATTTTATGCACAGGTTTCTGATATTCCCATTTCCATGCCCTAACATTATTTCAAGTCTGTCATAATACTTCAGATTATCTTCAAATTGGAGTAATTTATCTTATGTTGTGAAAACGGATCATTAACAAAACTTAATCATGATAATGAAATCCCAATTTTTCCGGCGGATAAACTATGATTTAGAAAAGCAATTGTAGCATTACTAATTAGTCAGCATTGAAAAATGATTAATGAAAATATAAATTGGAATAAAAAATAACCAGTTCCTATCTTAAAAAACAGTTTTAGAGGAGTCACAACAAAAATATCTACATCTATAATACTTGTGCGAGTTTCACAGATTTCAAAGGAACGATATACTAGAAAAGGAAACGAAATCCACAAATATCCTACCCATCCTTGAAACATGAGGAATGTATGATACCATTTTGGAATCAACATAAAAAACGGATTCTAAACCAGTATCAATCATTACTCTAGCTTTAAGGATGCAGAAGATATTTGCGGATTCTGTTTCTTTTTCTAATAAACAGTTCTTTTGAATCCTGTGAAATTTGCACACTTTAGGCCTGTGAATATTTCTAGAGAACTTAATGCAACAAGTATATTTTCTGTGACAGTCATCAGAATTAAATCTAATTTTCAAAATTTTGGATTTTTGCCAAACTATAAACTTACTTTATTTCAAATTATCAAAGTTCAAGGGTTTCTAGCTGATGATCCTCTCATAATGATCAACTGTAATTTGCTTTAGTCGTGGAGCTATCAAAAATTTGTATTAAGCAACCCTGAGACATGTTTCTAATTACATGTGTTGATAGAGAAAAATCAATTTTTGTAGAAAATTGATGAGATTTTGGTCAAGTTTGAGGACTTGGAATTGGTTATTAATTTTGGTTTCAAGGCATCATGCTGATAACATTTATCATGATGTTGAAAGATTCAAATGACTTGTTTTTCACGGAAATGTAAATAATTACATGAACAATCTTGAGTGTAGATCAGATATTTGACATGCGTTTTTGAGCCTTACATGAAATTAATTGCTTATAAAAAAGATTTAGTTTTATTATTTTCAGACAACATTCAGAATCAATACATGTAAGGTGTAATAATAGCTATATTGTAGAAAATAAAACAATGGAATTTTTTCGAGAAGGTTTGAGCAAATGTACTAGAGTAACTTTCATACATTTTGACAAATTTTTGACAAAATTCGCCCAGGACATTCGCCATTTCCCGAGACTTTTTGTGTTTACTTCGTACAGTAACAGTG
>JAOWAT010294176.1:0-16532 GCA_028571025.1 Longipedia americana
AATCGCCCTTGAGGACTCCGCCTCGGTAACCCCGGCCCCCAGTTCTGGCCCCTCCGTTATGGATGATAGTTACTCTAACCCAGTGTTGCAGAAGAAAATATTGTACCCAATTTTGTATTACTAAAACATGTTTTCATATGTCTGAAATTTTAATAAATTATACAACTCTAAAACTCTGATGATTTTACCTTTTGAATTTTCTAAAATTAAACCCCTATCCAAATTGGTACTTACGAGAAGTCAGGATTTAATTTTGATCTGTGGGGGTTAATCAATTAATTTCCTTTATTGATATAGTAATGGGTTTATTTTGGGAACTACCATAAATTTAACTGATTTCATTGGGAGCAAAATCGAATTCCTATCCGCAAAGGTGCTTACAAGAAGCCAGAATTCCATTTTGATCTAGGGGGGAGGACTAACCAATTAATTTCCTCGTCGATGTTCATTTCATTTGGGGTTAATCGAAATAATAATGGGTTTATTTTGGAATTTACCACAATTTTAACTGATTTCAGTGAGAGCAAAATCGAATTCCTATCCGCAAGGGTGCTTACAAGAAGCCAGAATTCCATTTTGATCTAGGGGGGAGGACTAACCAATTATTTGATCTAGGGGGGAGGACTAACCAATTAATTTCCTTTCTTTCAAGTCGGGCCCCTATCCATAATGGTACTTTCGAGAAGCCAGGGCCCGAATTGAACGAAATTTTTAATTCTTTGTAACTTTTGAACGACAACCCATCAATTTATGTGTCAAATAAGACAATCAAATCTATGATTTCCAAATTTTATTCGAACACAGCCATCATTTTTCAATTTTCAAGCACTTGCCAAAATATCACAACATTTATTAACGCACCCCCTCAAATTCATCAACCATGACCACCTAATCTCTTCCTCCTCAAACCGCTTCCATGACATAGTCTGGGAGCCCCGTGGGGTGATTCTCCGCGTCTTCCTCCTCCTTGCCCTCTATCTGACTCCTCCTCTCTGGCGGGAGGAAACTCCTCCACTTTGTTTTCCGTTTCTGCCTTTTCTTCTCCGCTCTTTCCAACTTCCTCTTCCCTTTCTGCTCTCTATAGGCCTCTGAGTCTCTATCTTTTCGGTGGCGTACAGAATGGGCGGCCACTAACATGTCAACATTCACTTTTGTAGGGGCCTTTTTGCCCTCTTCTGCCTTTATTTCACCCTGCCTTATCTTTTCATTGATCCTTTTGGCAGTCTTTTTGAAGTTTTTTCTTAGTCTTTTTGTCACTCTACCTTGCTTTTCTTTCAGTGTCGAAGAGATTAGTCTTTTTTGGCCTTTTGTAAATTTAGTCTCTCTATCATTGCGAAGCACTAATAACTGCTCTTCCGTTAGAGCGGAGAGCTTTTGTTTGAATGCTTCCCGTTCTTTTCTTTCTCTTTGTTCTGTGTCCTCCCCCTCCTGGACGACAACTCTCCTGTTTCCCTGTGGCTCTTCTAAAACCTTCCCTTCTTCCTCTGATTCCGTGTCGTCTTCTTCCTCCCAGTAAAGATACTGGTCAACAAACTCTTCCTCGGTTCCCTCGAGCTCGGGGCTAACGTCACTTTTCAGTTTTTCCTCCACCTTTTCATCAATGTCCGACAACTGTTCTCTACCATCTACTCTTCCCATCGGTGAAACACCGTCTTCCTTTCCCTTATGCTCAGGGCAAACTTTACTTTTTGTTTTTTCCTCCACCTTTTCATCATTTTCCGACACCCGTTCTCCACCATCTTCCCGTCTTCGCGGCGAAACGCCTTCCTCAGTTCCCTTAAGCTCAGGGCTAACGTCACCTTGCCAATTGGCATTAAAGTCCAATTTTGGTCTTTTTTCCGCTGTTGCTTCCTCTTCCTCTTCCGCCGATTCCGGTTCGAAATCCAAGATTTCTTCTTCCTCTTCCTCTTCCCACCAGGAAGTCGAATTTTTATCCCTAGTTCTCTCAGACTCGGGGCAAACGTCACTTTTGGTTTTTTCCACCACATTTTCATCAAGATTCGCCTTTCGTTCACTACCATCTTCCCAGTTCATTGGCGAAATGCCTCCTTCCATTCCCTTTAGCTCAGGGCCAACGTCACTCTCAATTTTTTCCTCCACAGATTCATCATTTTCCGACAACCTTACTCCACCATCTTCCCGTCCCAGCGGCGAAACGCCTTCCTCCGTTCCCTTCTGCTCAGGGCAAACGTCACCTTTTTCGACCGGATCGGGTAGCGGTCTCCATTGAACCGGCGGGTTGGACTCCATATCCGGCTCCTTCCGGTCTTCCCGGTACCAGACTTCCCCAGTGGGGCCCAATTTGCCCACTTTACTGTTGGGCGCTGGGTCCTCCAGGTCCCAGATTGGCGCTATCGGAGCGCTCACTTTCCGTTTGTTCTTCTTCTTCTTCTTGCTGGTCCCGGTTCCGGGGATGTTTTCCTGGGGCCACATGATGAAACCGCAGAGCCCATTGTGCAGCAGCGCCGAAGCGTACTCATATGTCACTTGGTGCAATGGTTGGGCCACTTCCTGGATTCCTTGCCGCTTCCAGTCATCCAAGCACATGTAGACCAGAAATACATGCGGGAGCCGAACATCGTTACAATAGTACTGCAGGTTGTAGTCATCCAGAAACTGAGCTTTGTAAAATTTATCTTGTGAGCGTCCCCGGGGAAAGTTGATCTTGGGCGTGCCATCCGGGTTCTTGGAGCGCCAAGCAGCCGGTAAAGTTTCTATCGTGTAATGCTCCAGGTACCATCGGCTTTCATCCCATCTCTTGAAATCGGGGAATTGGACCTTGTAAAAGTATCCTTTGAGCTTGTAGGCGATATGGCTCAGAGAGAACCTCAGGCCTTCAAACTTGAACATATTTTCAGATCTTGGCAGCAGGTGTTTTTCTTCAAATATGTCTTTATACGGGAATTCATGCTCTCTGTCGACGAGATTTTGATATGGATCACTGATCCTGAGGACTCTAACCGCCGAATTTTGCTGAATTTCAGCCTTTTCCGCCGGCGTGAAGATGCCCAACACGATGCTTTCTGGCAGTTTTTCTAGAAAATCCTGGAATTTTCCCTGATTATGGTCTCCCAATTTGTGGAAATTGAAGACCCAACAGTCTCCATTCACGAATCCAATTTGGCGAAATCGGGGGTACGGGCCAAATGTTCCCGTTTGTTCCGTGTCGTATGAAAAAATCCGCTCCACCCGAATTCTTTCCGTGATGGCGTCCAGCGACGCTTGCAGCAGGTTGCGCTCGTCCACGATGAACGTGCTTGCCCGTTGCGCGGGGGTGGGGAGCAATTGGAAGCTCGCCTCATCCAAATATCGTTGCATTTCTTGGATTTTGGTGCACATTTTTCCATTTGTGGCCATTTTGGTGAGATGTTTACTTATAAGTGCTGTTTTGTTTACTTTCACGCGGTGATCAACCTAAAATCACCCAACCTGCGTGACGGAATATTCTCAATACTGACTCTCCCAACCTTTCGTCTTCTTCAGTCTTCTTCGATCTTCGTTCCGTCGGCTAACAGGCTTTCTCCACCGCGCTAAAGACGACTTCCTCCGTGAAGATTCAGCTATCGTCTTACACGTCTCAACTTTCGTTGAGAGGAGGTGTCAAGCCTTTTATCATTACTTTGTGCACTCAAAAAACGTAAATCATGCATATTTAATGGGTTACGGGGTAATCAGAGATTAATTTAATTAGAGTTTCTGCAAAGATTTTTACGATGCGTTTCCAAATCGAACTCCTATCCATGAAGGTGCTTACGAGAAGCCAGAATTCAATTTGAGGGTTTCCAAAATGCTCTTACTTTATTTTAAATTTTCTAGAACTACCCCTTTTATTAGATTCATATTTAAATTCCGATGGCAAGCTTTTCAAATCGAACTCCTATCCATAAAGGTGCTTACAAGAAGCCAGAATTCTATTTGAGAGTTTCCAAAAATCCCCCTATTTATTGGCCACAGTTGTATGTTTCTGAAAGTGCCCCTATCCATTTTCGCTGCATCTCAAATCGAACTCCTATCCATAAAGGTGCTTACAAGAAGCCAGAATTCTATTTGAGAGTTTCCAAAAATGCCCCCATTTATTTGCCACAATTGTATGTTTCTAAAAGTGCCCCTATTTATTTTCGCTGCATTTCAAATCGAACTCCTATCCGCAAGGGTGCTTACAAGAAGCCAGAATTCAATTTGAGAGTTTCCAAAGACATCCCCACTTTATCTCAAAGTTTTCCAAAACCACCCCTCTTTTTGGGCTCATAGTTAGTTTTATTATTCAATGGTTAGGTAGAAATCTTTTCTTTCAAATATGGTAATAGTCACTGTGGGTGAAACCGTACTTCTTCATTTATTTAGCAAATCCCTTTTCTATTTCAACTTTCTTTGACCCCAACTTGTCTCGAATGAACCAACTTTTTCCGCACACCACCCCCATCCCCTGATGGCAAAAGATCTTTTTATCGAATTTTTAGTGTAATTCTCGTTCATGCGGTTAAATTGCGACGATTTCTTTACTATTGTTAAACATATTCTTTTAAAACTTCATCTCTTTCTCTTACTGTAGCGCCATCTTTTGTTAAAAAATGTTTTCTTATTTTATTTACCTTTCTTTTATCTGAAAAGGTAACTCGCAGTTTCGCATCACGTGGACTCAACGTGTACGCACAATTGAATTCCCACGAAATAGAACCGCGTTACCAATCAAAATTATTTTGAAATTTATTGCGAAGTGGTGTATGAAATCAATCTTTTCTTCGGGGTGTGGGTCTATAGGAGGAAGTTTCATTATTAAGTGCTTGCAAGAAACCAGACTTCGGTCTGAATTTCGCGAAATATTTTGTTAATATCGTTGCTTATGAACCAATTCATTCGGGGTATGGGTCTGTATGACTAACTTTATGCGATCCTCCCAACCACTTTTCAGATGAAAGTCCTATCCTAGAGGTGCTTACGAGAAGCCAGACTTCGATCTGAATTTATTCATTTATGAAGCCCAAAGCCCTGGGGTGTGGGTCTGTATTAGAAAATTCTTTCTCAAATATACATTGGTGGAGTTTCACTTTCAGTCATCATGTGCCAACTTTGCAAATCAAGTCTATTTTCATTTCAATTATTCTCTATTCTAACTTGTCTCGGAATTTTCTCAAATTTTCGTATTCCATTTTCCCTTCCAAAATGGCAAATCTAGTAATAAAGTCTTTTACGCAATCACGTTGTTCCATTAAGTTACTGACATATTATAAAGATGCGAAAGTACATCCCTTCAAAACTTGGTTTATTTTGCTTACTTTAACGCCATCTTTTGTCAAATTCAAGTTTTGGCTAGGGCAATGGTACACGTCATATATTAGAATCTTTTTCTTCAAAATGTGAGAACTCAGGCGTTGTGAGTGCTTTTACTTATGCCTTTTTCAAACTCTCATTCTTGGTATAGATTCTTTTATTTCCCTACTCAGCCTGAGTTATCACACTTACTCGAATTCAAAAGCTTAGTAGAGCCTTAATTATTATTAAATATATTAAAATTTCACCCTAGATCCGTGTTTATACGACCTTTTATCGTCATTTTTTACTTATTCACTCTCTTTTAGGGAATATAATAATTTTTTATCTAATGTAACCCCCTCTGTTGTCAGAAATGGTCAAGATTTGTACACCCATTAAGTTGAAATCCTATCCACTGAGGGTGCTTTCAAGAAGCCAGATTTCAATTTAAGTTGGCCACGGGACTCTAGTAAAAGAGGGGGGGGGGTAACCGTGAAAATGGTAGCAAGGTGCAAAACAAGGGTTTTCGTTCACGTGTATAGGGAAATTTCATCAAAAGATGGTAGCGAGGTGAAAACAGGAGTTCTGATTAATATTTATTTGTCATTTATGAATTTAAGTAATAATAAACTTCTGTCTCTATCATTTTTGTTCCTTCATTCATTTTCTTGACTGCTTTCTCTTCTTTTTGCTGTCTTTGGGTTCCCTCTTCTGGAGTATTTGACGCTCCCATTCATCATCTGAGGATAGCTCCACCAATTCTGAAGAGACTGGACCTTCTACTGCCTCTTGATCCGGAATTATTGGTGATTTTGGGATTGCTGGAGTTGTCGGTGGTCCCGTTTTATTTGTATTTTCATCTTCTTTTCCTAAAAATTGGATATATCGTATAATTCTTTCACTCTCTTTTGTCACAATTTTATTGATATCACCGATAATTTCATTGATATTATTGGCCTTTTTCTCCGTCGAACTTGGCCCTGCTTCCACTTTCTTGGCTTTTCTGGGAGTGGTTTGAGTCTTTTTCATTTTTTTCATTTTGTCCCATCCCAGGGGATCATTTTTTATTTGTTCTTTTTCTTTCTCCCATTTTCTTTTCTGTGCCTTTTGTTTCTTCTCATACTGTTGCAGAGCTTTACTGGAAGCGATGGATCCAGAGGTGGAGGGCTGAAGGCTCGACAGGGGTTTGTGTAAGCGGCGCAGATAATGGGGGATGCCCCTTCTGGTTCTCATTTCAATCATGGTGTATTCTATTAAGAATTCCGACGTGATTTGTTTTAATCTTCTTTCTCGATCTTCTTCACTTTGCATTTTCTGTTCACGATCCTGCATTTCTTCAGGTTCTGTTCCTCCTTGAACCACGACTGTCAGGCAAAATTTCATCTCTGCATCCACCTCCTCCAGGGCCGCTATGAGCCATTGTAACAGGTCTTCCATGGTTTCCAATTCCAATCTGTCCAGTGTGGAGTCAAGTTCCGTTCTTATGTCTGCTTGAAACAATTCCAAAAATGACGACCTGACATCTGAGAATCTGATTTGGGTGCTCAAAACATACCTTAAAGCTGGAGTAATTGCTTGAGCAAATTGTTCAAAATTGTCAGCTGCTTCTGCATCATGTCTGGCCATTTGGTTGACAGTTTTTTCTACTTGATGAGTGAGCAGGTACTGTAGGATCGATGTTCTGTACTCTTTCTTATTGAAGCGTCTCATTTTAATTTAGAAGATCAAACTGGTCTTTCCAAAATTTGTTCACAGAGTCCACACGACACAATTTCCCGTAAAATGTTCGAATGATTTTGTGGGTCGGTGCGGTTTCCCAGAAATTGTTGTACGGTGCTTCCTCCGGTGTGTTACACAATTTTTGAATGGTTTAATTTTTGATACAATTCGCTTTGCTTCGAGCGAAACGATTTTAATTTAACAGTGGCACACGACACAACTTCCCAAAAAATGTCCGAATGATTTTGTGAATCGATGCGGTTTCCCGTAATTTGTTCGATTATTCGAGTTGACGCGGTTTCCCAGAAAATGTTTCACAATGCTTCCTCTGGTATGTTGCGCAATTTTTGAATCGTGATTTATGTTGTTGTGTTCTGTTAACTTCGTTCTGTGTTCAACGATTTCTTTAGGGATAACAGTAATGGTTGTGAATTAAAGTCTCTTAAGCAATTCATAGACGTACTTCCTCTATTTAATGTGGAATTTTGCAAATATGAACGGAGTTTTGGGCGACTTTTCCCCATCAGGGTACCACTATCGCCTCAAATCTCTCATCTTATCTAATGAGATTTTAAGGATCTGTTTTGTTTGTAACAACCATCACACCTTGCATACTTATTAGAGATATGATATAAAGTGCTCAGGGTGGTTCTTTTCCTCTAAATGAGATGAGTAAATGTTTTGAAGGGAGCAATGTTCTTTTTGAGGCGCTTGCAAGGTGCTTAAAAGGAGCCAAAATTTAATTTAAACATCCCTCAAAATGTGTGTTTCCCCTATTTATTTTCACTGTATCTCAAATCGAACTCCTATCATAAAGGTGCTTACAAGAAGCCAGAATTCTATTTGAGGGTTTCCAAAAATGCCCCTATTTATTGGCCACAGTTGTATGTTTCTGAAAGTGCCCCTATTTATTTTCGCTGCATTTCAAATCGAACTCCTATCCATAAAGGTGCTTACAAGAAGCCAGAATTCTATTTGAGAGTTTCCAAAAATGCCCCTATTTATTGGCCACATTTGTATGTTTCTAAAAGTGCCCCTATTTATTTTCTCTGCATCTCAAATCGAACTCCTATCCGTAAAGGTGCTTACAAGAAGCCAGAATTCTATTTGAGAGTTTCCAAAAATGCCCCCATTTATTTGCCACAATTGTATGTTTCTAAAAGTGCCCCTATTTATTTTCGCTGCATCTCAAATTGAAATCCTATCCACTCAGGGTGCTTACAAGAAGCCAGATTTCAATTTATACATTTCTTTTTAGGGTGTGTTTCAGTAATTTTTCGGTGTTGGTATTGCAAACAAAACTAAAATCTGTCGATTTTCTTAAAATGGAAACGTGAGTGAGTCGTGATGAGGTTTCATAATTGGGATCAGTTTGCTAACCCCTCTTGTTAAATGTTTCCCGTTGGATATTTTGCATTTGACAATTCTGGTTTTCCCATCTACAGGACTAGGAAAAGTTTCAGTGATCACAGCCTTTTTCCAAAAACCTCTCTGTAATCGTTCATCAATGATCAAGACCATGGATCCTATCTCAAAAAAGTCTGTTTCGGTGGTCCACTTGGAATTGTGATGAAGAGTTGGTATGATCTCTTTCTGGAATTGTTTCCAAATAAGGTCAGTCAGTTCCTGTACCATGAACCATCTTTTTGTGAGTGCGCTCCCCGAAAATTCTATCGTGGGTGCTAAGGACTCCAAGTTTTTTCCAAATATGAAAGAATACGGTGTGAGGGTAGCCCAATCTTCCACATCATCGGTAATTTCACAAATGGGTCTGGAATTAAGGAAATGTTCGCATTTTGCTACCACTGTTTGTAGTTCTGTACTCTTCAGAACGGCGTTTTTTAAAAGTGTACTCATGGCTCTCTTCAAGCTTTGTACAAGGCGTTCCGTGAAGCCGTTATTCGTTGGTAAATTCGGCGCTGAAAGGTCCCATTCGATGTCTGGGTATCTTCTCCTAAGTTCGTATTCATCTACTTCAATTGGTATCATTTTTAAGAAGTTGAGCGTGCTCTTTATTTCGCCTTTAGCCTTCAAGAACCCGGTGGCCCTGTCTGAATATATTTTTCTTGGTCGTGATTTCCTAGCTATGAACCTGTCCAATGCTAACTTAACATCTTCTGTTCCGGTGGAGTCTGTCACTTCAAAATGCACTCCCCTGAATACTGCATCTGTGCATACCAGGATGTGTTTGGTGACAATTTCGGCGCCCTCCCTAACTTTCAGGGGTCCCAGAAAATCTACTCCGGTGTGCGCGAATGGGTACCAAAGGGCATCTTTCAGAGGTAATCTCATGGATGGCAGAGGTCCTGTTTTCTGATTTTGTATTTTGGCTATTCTGATTTTGCATGGAATGCAGTCAAAACAAACCTTGCGACAGTATGTCTTCCCATTTAAGATGTAATATGTCTTTTGTAGTTCACACAACAGTGTCTTGGATCCTCCTATGTGTTGTAATTCTCTACAGTGGTAGGTTCTAATGATGACTTTAGCGAAATCTGATTTAGCTTGCAGTAATATTGGATTGGCTTGTTCTAACTCCAGATGAGGTTGATGATGGGCAATTCGGGATGATATTCTTATTAATCCTGATTCATCCAATATTGGTCCCAACCTGATGAATTCTGATCCTTGTTTCAATTTTCTTCCTTCCCACAATAGCAGATATAGTTCTGGAAACATGTGTATTTGTATTAGCCTCAGTATCTGGTTCCAAGCTACATTTCTCTCTTGTGGCAGCAAAGGTGGAATGGCTGTTGCTAAAGGCGGATCATATTCTCGTGTATAGTAATATGTCTTTCCCTTTTTTATCTTTTGCATTTGGCCCACCTTGATTGGCGTGGTTTCAATGTTACGGTGTAGAGATGTTCTGAATATTCTCACAGCTTTTAATACAAATCCCAGGACTCGTATCGTTTTTTCCATATCGGAGTAAGTGGCTATGTCGAATATTTTATATAAATTTATCGTTGGGTCTTTGGACTCAATTCTTTTCAAAGTTCTGAGTTGGTTAGTCTGGAAAGTTCTTGACAACATAGGCAGTTGTGTTGTACCAACAAAGCTATGTATTGTTGTATTAGGTGCTTCTTCTGGAATAACTTCTAGTTTTGTGCTCATTTTAGGTGACCTCTTTCCACCTTTTTTAGAGGTATCATCTAAGGTCTCATAACACTCAGTTCTCTTCTGTTGAACTGATTTTTGACGATATTTAGGTTTGGCTGCCTTTTCTTCATGGCATCTTTCATTCATGGCAAAATGATATGTGTCTATGGTCATTGGTTTGACTTTAGGCATTTTTGTCTCTTGTTTGAACTCTGTTTGAGCGATTAAATTCTCAATTCTTACCCTGGAAACCGGCAAAGGTGTCACATTTCTTTGTCTTATTATGTCTGGTCCTGTTTTCCACAAGGGTGACTCGTCTAACTGTTGTAGTGATGCTCCTCTTGAAGCCAGATCTGCTGGATTTTGCCCCGATGGAATGTAGTACCAATCTGATATCTTGGTTAATTCCAATATTGTTTCCACTCGAGTGGCTACAAAAGCCTTCAATTTTGAGCTCTTCATTCGGAGCCACAACAAGGCTGTCTCACTGTCTGAGAAGTACATTACTTGTATTGCTTTTCTCTTAAGGGAAGCTGTGACGCTATAAGATAATAGGGCTGCTTCTTGCATGGCTGCCAATTCTGCCCTGGGTATGGGTATATATCTGGTTCCCAGCAGGTTACACTTAGCTCTTACCAATCTTGATACTGGTGGTTGTGTCTTGTAAAAAGTTGTGAAATAGATACAAACTCCTATTCCTTCCTCACTTGCGTCTGAAAATATGGAAAGTCTACTACTTTCGACCGGTTCCTCTACTACTGCTTCTACACTGCGAGGAAATTTGATTTTTTCTATGTAGTTCAATTGTTCCAGCCAACTTTCCCATGGATCCAAGATTTCCTTCTGGAGTATTTCTTCATCCCAACTCACTTTATGTTTCCAGCATAGCTGGGATACCAGCCGGGCTGAGAAGACAAACGGTGCTATCAGGCCTAAGGGAGTAAACAGTTGGGCATGTGTTTTGAGTATTTCTCTTTTGGTCCATTTTATTCGGTCTGGCTGTGTCATTTTGAATCCAAGTGTGTCTGTTTGACAGTTCCAATGTAATCCCAAAGTTTTAATCTGATTTCCCTCTATTCCCTCTACGGATAATGGCGTAATCTCCAGTGGTTTTTCATCCTTTTGAGTCTCTTCTTGAATTACTTCCGCGTGGGATGAATGGAATTTGTGCAAGGTCATGTCACAGTCTCGATATAGTTGTATTAATTGTTGTTTGACTAATCTAGTTTCTTCAATCGTAGGGAAACTGTCTAGTGTGTCATCCATTACTGTGCTGTATTGCACTGTTTCTAATATATTTGGATATCTTTTATTTCTAGTCTCTGCTTCGTGTCTTACTGTTTCTATGGCTATGACTGGTGAGTCTTTTGCTCCAAAGGGGTGTACCAGAAATTGCCATATTTCAATTGGATCGGTTTCTTCTCTTCGGAATAGAAATCTGAACATCGGTTTGTCTTGTTCCACGAGTTTTATGCGGAGAAACATATCTTTAACATCACATGATAGTGCTACAGGATGTGCTCTGAATCTCACCAGTACTTGTAAAATGTTGGACATAATGTTAGGTCCAGGGTATAAAGCGTCATTTAGACCCATTTTTCCGTTAACTTTGTACCTTGCATCAAAAACTGGTCTCTGTTTGTCACTGTTCTTCTTAGCTACAGGAAAATGGGCCAAGAACCAGGATTTTCTTATGTTGACACGGTCTACTGGCTCCACATATCCTTGTTTTTTCCATTCTTCAAAGGTGTTAAGGTACTTCTGCTTCAAAGTCTTGTTTTTAAATATTTTGCTTTTTTCTAATGATATGAGTCTCTTTTTTGCGGAGAAGTATGAATCATTTGGCAACTCTTTTTTGTTGGGAAGCCATAAACACTGTACTTGATATCCTCCATTGGGGTGAGGTTTCTTGGAGCTCCTAATAGCATTTAATGCTTCTTTGTCTTGTCGGGAGTGTTTTTCTTTTTCAGGATTAAACAGGTCTGGTAGGTCCATTGCCCATTGTAATTCCCATATCTTTTCCAGTTTGTCATTGTTCGCATCTTGGAACAGCGGATATTCTTGTCCTTGTGAGGATGATTCCGTTTCTTGCTCTTCTATATTATGCATATCTGGTCTCTTTCCACTCTTGGGAGCTTCATCTAAGACCTCATAACTTTCGACTTTTTCAGTCGAAAATGCATATGTTTGAACAACCATCTCTTGTTGTTGGTCTTCATAATTTTCTTGTTCTTCTGCTTCCTTTTCAATAGGATCAGAACCGAAGATACAAGAGTCCGTGAACTTTTGTGACATTGTCTGGTAGAATTGATCTTCTGATTTTGATATTTGTGCTATTTGTTCTCTTATAAAAAATGAGTGTACCGTGTTAAAATTAGTGAAATTGCAGTGTGTCGGTCTTGTTGATTTTTCTGGCGGAGGAGCAGTGAGTCCACAGGCGGTCCAACCTAAAGGTGTAAGTCTAGCAGTGGGTGCTCCATCTGGTCCTACCACATCTCTCACTGATGACATGAAAGACGCATGTCTTGTACCCAGAATTCCCATCACTCTTGCGCCTGGAGGTAATTTCGGGAATGTAATGTTCTGCAAATGTGGCCATGCTGTCTTCAGCTTGTTCCAGTCAAAAATTGGTACCTCATCAGTGGCGTTAGGGATGACTTTGACTGCAATAGAGGAACTTACAACTCCTCCACTAATATGGATTTTGGAATAGTAGCCCCTGGTGACTGTTTTGGTTCCTGCGATGCCTGACAGGTTTATGGGTATGGGTTTGCCTTCTAAGTCCAAATCTTTGGCTAGATCTTCTGTGATTAGAGAGCACCCGGTTCCATCATCCAGTAAAAAGATTGTGTCAATGAACTTGCCTTGTCTGTTTGTCACTCTGACTGGGACCGTCCTGAGGGATATTATTTCTCTTTGTTCTTGCATGAAATGCATACTCCAGTCTTCAACTTGATTGATTGGCTCAAACTCTTCTGTATCCGAATCAATATATTCTGAGCTAATATCTGAAAACTCTTCTTCTAATTGTGTCAGATTGGACATCAACTTGGTAGGTTCTGTTTGCTTTCTGTATTTGGCTCTTTTTATGATCTCTCTGGCTTGATGCAGGAGTGAATTATGGTTCTGCGAGCAATGCGCGCAACGCACAAACTTAAGCGGGCAGTTGCCTATCTGGTGTCCATAACAAAGACAGCTGAAGCATCTTTTTTCCTTCATTACTTGTTTGTATCTATCGTCTGGGGACAGTTTGTTGAATTCTGGACAATCTCTTATGTGTAAATGTTCTGTGCTCTTGCAGTTCGAACAACCCATCGTCTTGGCGTTACCTTTGTTTACTTGAGTGGCACCTGTTTTTCCCTTGCTACCTTCCGGTTTTAGTGTACTGTCTGAACCAGGATGGTTGGGGCTTGAATCCGGCCGGGTGTATGAAAATGGTGGGGCTTTCTCTACCTTTTTTACCCTCGATTGAGCCATATTTGAGTGCGTAGTGGTTATTATCGTACTCTGCTTTCTAGAATGTTTTTGCACTGTTTTGATATAGTCCAGTTCAGTTTTTAAACATTTCAACAAATTTTTTGCGTTTTCTTTTCTTTTATTTTTCTGCACTTGTCTCAAAAATGGCTCAATCACCTCCCTATCTAATATGGGGTATACCAATTGGGCCAAATATGCTCTTTTTAACTCTTTCCTTTGTTTGCTATGTTTTATGGCTTCTATGTAATTTTTATATTGGTTGATAAGCAACTCTAAAGCGTTAACATCATTGGCTGGAATTTTAGCATGGTTGTTGAAATCATATTGCATACGGTTTATCAAATCTTCCTTACCCCCATACAGTTTTTCCAGCTTTTTTATGATCTTGATATAATTTTTCCAAGTATAATGGGAGGGTCCCCCTATGGCTGCCAGTGCCTTGTGCCCCATTGCTTTTTCTAATGCTAACATTTTAGTTTCAAAGGGGATATCATTTGAGTGCACAAAAGCAATGAATTTTGAACGCCATATGTGAAATTCTTGTATTCTTCCCGTGAAAGTGGGTAACAAGTCTGAATGAATAAGTTTAGTTATCTCTCCCGTGTGTTTCACCGGAACTAATCTGACATTCCATGGTTTGGGTAATGAGTCGTGATCTCTTTGTCGTTGTTTTCTTTCTTCTCTTTCTCTTCTCTCTTCTCCTCTATGATTTCTTCTTCTGCTTGAATTGTATTTATTTCTCTCTCTATCTCTGCTGTGACGTCGTCTGTCGTAATCTAACGAAGAAGTTGAGCTGTCTGATTCTGATTTTTCTGATTGAGCGACAGATGAGAGTGAAGAGAGGCTGGTGCAGGATGAAGAAGCACCACCGTGAGTAGAGTGTTCAGAAGATGAGGATGCAGAGGCAGAAGAGTCTTCTGAGGAGGAAGAATCTCTATTCCTTCTGTTCTTCTTTTTAACAGCTCTTTTGTCTTGTTTATATCTTCTTTCGTCCGCTTTTAGTGATTTTTTGGGATGATTCAAGGGACCATGAGGATTTGAGCTAAGTGTGTGAGTTCTTGATGCACTTGGTTCTTCTTGTTCTTGTTTTTTGGGGTAAATGAATGAAGTATGAGAATGTGAACTGTGAGCGTGTGTTTCTTGTTTTGGATGAACTTCCGTCTGTTCTTCTTGTGTTCTCATAACTTCTAACATTCTATCCAAAGGATCAAGAATTTTTCTCATCTGAGATTTCAAGAACTCAATATCTCTATCTGAGAACAGAGTAGAAGAGTACATGCAAGCTGCCAGTACTTGAGTTTCTTCTTTAACTGTGAACAAGCTGTTTTGCAAATAGAAAATATTCTGGTCTTTACTGTCTTTAGCTTCCAGAAAAATTCTCCTTACATTAATAGCATTTCTGTGAAGATCGTTTTGTTGTTCTAAGAATTTTCTTTTGTCATCTCTGACATTGAATCTGAGCAATTCTTCGGGGGTAGGGTTCTGTAATACCGATTGTATGAGTTGCCCTGGGTCATTGGTAGGCGTTTGTGACGTTGGATTCGAATACCGGCCTTCTGGGGCTTTATCTATCGAATCAGACTGATTCGGCCTTTCTACCGAACTTTGATAAATTGTCATATTATTTGTGTGTGGTGTATTCAAAGATTGATTGAACTGTTTTTGACACGGGGGAAGTGGGGTGTCGTTCAATAAAAATTCCCTTTGTAAATCCCTCCCTTGTCCCGAGTGTTCAAAAGGGTCAAAATATACATGTTTAGTACTATCATCCATAACAAAAGGAGTTTTGCGGGCATTAGAACTTTTCGAGGGGGGCTTTTGACTTACTTGTTCATGAAGTTCCTTACTTCCAGCATCCCGATGCGAAAATCCTGGATCCGTATTCATCCGCCCGATCAGTTCGTCCATTATGATCCGGTTTCTCGGTTCCATGAAACCCGGAATCTGTTGCTGAGGTGGCTCTTTTCTTTCTCTATGCCCTTTATTTGGCTCTGTTGGCTCGCTCTCTCTTCTCTTGTTCACCGCTCCGTTATTGGATTTGGGCGGCTCTTGTTTGGATCTTCCGCTTGCTCCGTCACTGGATTTGGGTGGCCCTTGTCTGGATCTTCCGCTTGCTTTGGGCGCCGGAACATCGATTGTAGCATTGGCGGCTCGTGTTGCGCCGGATGTCTTAGCGGGCGCGTCTTTGGATGTCTTAGCGGGAGCCTGAGCGCCTCGCGTCGCGCCGGATGTCTCTGCGGGAGCGTTCTTGGATGTCTTAGCGGGAGTGACATCTGTGGATGTCTCGGATGTCTCATCGGATGTGGGAGCGGGGTCCGCGAATTTCGCTTCCGTGGCTGGCGAAACTGGCCCCTGAGAGCGGGTAAACGGCATTCTTTGTGTTGGTTCTTGAGTTGGTCCGGTTTGGTCCTTTTTGAGATCGCGTTCTTGAAATCCACCGGCACAAATCCGGCGCAATTCAAACTTCTGAAGCTCATTTGCCAAGGTTGCTATTTGCCCGTCCAAATCATTGCAAAATTTCTTTCGCGCGTTGGCATTTTTCGGCTCAAATTCCAGTTTTGTTCGCTGTATTTTTCCTTGTAAAATGGTTACATTGTCCATTATTTTGTGAAAATCTCTTACTTCATTAGCATCCACTCTTTGAAGAGCGGTGATGAATGTGTTGGTGACCGTTTGACAAATGTCCTGTACGTCCTGAACTGATTGAAAGGGATCGAATTCCAAGGCTGCCCTTGGATTTCCATCTTCCAAAATGGCAATCCATTGGTCTCTTTCGTGGTTCGTTTGGTTTTGCGTCGCCATGTCGAGGTGTGGTACCTTGGGGGGTCCCAAACCTTCCCTGGGGTACCTAAAATGAGACAAAACCTCGGATATTTTTAGGAGTTTTATTGGGCGCTTCTTTCAGTAAGAAGCCCAGTTTCACAACTGAAGCATACATTTTCCCGGAAAATTCAAATATCATTTTCCCGCCAAAAAGTACGGAA
>JAOWAT010294287.1:0-10129 GCA_028571025.1 Longipedia americana
GATATTTACACAGGTGATCAGCTGTAGATCATCATTATGACCAAGGACGGCTGCAAAACCATATGGAAACAACTGAGAAGAGATTGAAATAACTTTTATGTTTGTTAGAGAAGTTTACATTGCATTTTCAAACTTTCTTACTTTCTAATTTTATTATCGACCTGCTTTGTTTTACAAAAAAAGTTATTTTTTGATAAAAGAATTTTAATTGCTTGCGTAAAATTCCATTACTAGGTTGCAAAGTAACCAGTAAATTAGCTGCAAATCCGCTTGAGTTTACGTTTTCATTCGAATTTTATGAATTATTAAATCAAAGGAGGGTGGAAGAAAATATATAAATAAGGAGACGAATACAACTGATGTTGTGATAAGGTCAGGTTTTAAATATGATCGCGTAGTTATTTTCAAAAACTTCACCATGCCTTTTTTTTGTTTTTTTTTACCCCATCAACAGGCCACCACTTTAAATGTTCCCGATGTCAAAAGTTTTAATAATGAGTATTTGAAAAATCAGAATAGGAAGTAACAGACATTAAAAATAGTAGATATCACTGCGGAGACGACAAATTTTTTATTAACTTGCGTCTTTCAAGAAGAAAAGAACTCGAACTGATTCTAATTTATTCAGATTTTGTAATTTCCTTTCTTCGACTGCTAGTAAAGATGTCTCTGACTTCAGAGGGATCCCCAGCACGAATACCTTTTTTCTAGAACCATTCCATGATTTGGTTGCAGAGGAACTCCTCGCTGGAAAACTCCGAAGACGAGTTTTCAAATTCTATTGAAATAGCCTCGGAATTATCAGCTATCGATTCACTCGTTACTCTGCTGGATCCTTCTGGGCTTCTAGGCTCTCGCTACATCGTGTTCAGCCGCTAAATTTCTTTTGGGATTAAAAATAATTATTCTGATCCCAAAAACTTGGGATTATAATATAAATACCACAAATTTAATAAAAAAAACCATCCAATCGATTTATGAGCGACAGACACATGATATTTATCTGAACTTCTGTTTTCACGGCTGTGAATACACATTGGCATCAATCGGTATAGTTTTCCGATTTCCACACTCCATATTAACTGTTAGTGGGGGGACGTCAGCTTCGAAAGAAAATCAGGTCCAAGAGAATTTCTCCGAATATTTTTTGCAAGAATTATTTTTCGTTATTTCCAGAATATTACGAGTGTTATTAGTTAAATGTGGATTATATATTCCGGATCGTGATGCATACAAAGCAAATCCTAAAACACTTCTTTGGAGTCAGTAAATTCAACTCGCAAAAAGACTACTACAAAATACTCAACCTGACCAACAGTGCTTCTCAAAGCTAGATCAAAAAGGCATTTTTGCAATTAGCCAAAAAATATCATCCCGACAGCAACAAAGGCAAATAAGAAATGTTCAAGGAAGTGAATTAGGCCTATCAGGTCTTGTCAGCATCGGATATCAAAAAGTAGTATGATACAGCGAGGAGTGCAACCCAACATGGTTTCTACGGAAACAGTGGATTCAGCGGATCTCAAAAATCCTATACTTCAGAAAGGCATAGCAATACGGCGAGAGGGTATGAGAGACCAAAAGGATGGAACGATATGAACTACAGAGACCAAGTCATGCATGAGATCTTCAAGGCCCAGCAAGAACAGAAATACCAGAGGGAAAGGTCCAATTACGGGTCTTTCTCCGATATGTATAACAACAAGCCCAACGTGAGGAAATACGGAAATCCAGCCGATTTTCAAAAAGTTAGGTAGGAAACTATTAAGAGGGCCCACTAATAGTAACTTCGAAGGCGCGAAAAATAGTTTCAAGAATATAAATAAAAATAACAGCTGAAAGAAATGGTTAAAAGGAAAGGCCAAGAAATGGCTTAAGGATTTGTTGATAATATAAAAGGGTTTTAGAGAGTAGGAGCCTTCATGAAAGACAGTTGGTAGAGGTTTAAGAAGAAAAAATGATTGTGGAATTTTTTTGTATTCATACTACCTCTATGGCTAAGAATATCAAGTGTTGCTGAATGGCAAATCGATTCAAAAATAATACATCAGTCATCATCCTCATTGGAAGTAATGTCTCTCAACTTACTTGGATCCAGTTCATATTTTTTTCTAGATACAAAAAACTCTTACATTAAGGCTTAGAATCTTTATTACATTTAAAGTGTCGTCAATGGTGGGATTATTTTTGTTTTTTTGTAAAGCTTTGGGGTTTACATTTACATTTCTATGAGTTCCTTTCGAAGTACCTTCTCGTTTTTGAACCGAGGTGGTTGCTTCCCAAAATTCACGTTTTTCTACTTTATTTTACTTTTACTCTATTTGGAAGTATGGACTCGTAGTTTACTGTATAAAATGGTGGTTTTTCAGTGTTTTTTGATGCTCTTCCGTTTTCTTTCTTTCCAAAGCTAATATTCCGCGCAATCCTAAACATTAGCTTGTCTTTAGAAACGGGGTTGTAGAAATTTGCTGGAGGTCCTGAGTTTGCACTGTCTTGGATGGAGTTTCGGCTGTGGCTATGCGGAATTGACTTTTTTTTCAAAATGGTTTTTGAGTTGGGAGAACATGAGACTTCAGATTTGTGGAATTTTTTAAGCAGAAGCGAGGTTTATTCGAGCCTACTTGTCTAATAATTTTCGGAAAATGAGTCAAGTTTTAATCGCACGAGTTCGCCATTTTGCTACTTCAGTTTCCCATGATCTAGGAGTTCGCATGAAATCACCTCGCTCAGAAAACTAGCATGTTCATTCTGGATTTTCCTTGGACTGAACCCAGCACTCCTCATCGAATCAATTATAAAACTTTGGTTTTCGATGAGCTTTGATTTTGCTTGTGCATTTTTCTTTCAAACAATTCCCAAGAAAAAAAACACACAGAGATTATTACAAAAATATAAACAGCATCACCAGTTATAGGCCATACGTAAACAAAAATCTGTTCATATCTGATAAATTTTGTGATAATATAAAGTACATACAAAACAAATGATATAAAAGATAGCACACTTGCTTTACCATGGATCTGCTATACTCTTCATAGCTTTTGTTGTGATCATGATAATCAGTCACACTGTATCGTATCTTATCAGATCCAAACCTGTCAAGCTGACTTCAAGCAGTTTTGTGGTGATTATCGGTGGCTGTCGTGGGATTGGTAAGATTATGGCTTTGTAAATTGCCAAAAAATATCATTGCAAAATCTTGATAACTGGGAGGAGGTAGTCTGCGTTCTAACCGATCGGAAAAGAGATGAAATAGTACAATGCTGCGGGAGAATTTTTCAGCTGCGACTTGACAAAGCGATAATCGGTGCAGATGCTAATTAAATTTCTACTTGACAAGGGTGAGCATATTGACATGATGATTTACAATGCTGGGTATACTGTCAATAAGAAAACATGGGAACTGACTGATTAGGATCGGGATGAGATAATGAAGGTAAACTTATTTTCACCGATCGAAATCACAATAGCACTGATGTAATTGCTCAAAGGAGGACACTTAGCGGTGGTTGCTTCGATGTTGGCCATTATTTGCGGAGGTACTCACATTGCCTATATTTTAGGGGTTAATACTTCGGTATATGCTGCGTCTAAATCTGCGATTCACTCTTATATGTGTTCTTTCAGGGAAGAGTTAAATAAGCATAACATCCCAATAACAGTGTCGATTGGAAATAGCTACGCCATCGATACAGGGATGTTCCAAGGGTTCAACACGAGGATGAATTCCGTGTTCGGAATATTGAAGCCAGAGTATGTAGCCAAAAGGCACTTGAGATAATTCATAGCGAAGAAGGAAGTTTGTTTTTGTGATCAAAATCAAATGCTCATATTTAGATTGCTGCATCTTTATCCTACTTGGATCCTTGATCGTATAAACCTTTTCTTTGACTGTTCTAACTACGAGGAAATGAATAAGAAGGTTGACGCTGAAAAATCTCAAATAAAGAAACTTTCAAAAAATATCTGATTTTGCATGAATTATTTGAAAAAATTAAAAACCATCAAAATCACATTATTCATTATAATCTTCATAATACTTATTTTCTGGTAGCACAGGATGAACCTAATACCGTGTTAGCAAAAGGGTCACTAAGGATGCTTCGTTGATACGATCTGTCTTTAAAAGAATTGTAAGGGAACCGAGAGACTCACGTGCCTGAAAGGATGTCTTACTGCCCACAATGGGCACCGAATCACCTCGTTGTGTTAATTTCCTCGATAATCACCAGTCAGAAATCTGATTATAAATGGAGGAAAGCAAAACTTATTTGACGACAATAAAGGGATGGAGGCGCTTAACTTGCTGAAGCGTAATTTAAAATATGTAAAGGGAAAAAAGGAGAAAATCAGGGAATCGTTCAACAGACTGTGGTCAGTCTTAGAAGATAAGATAGAATCTGTCCTGTCCACTGTAATTGCATCCTTCACCGAAATGGACACTATGGATCGTAGATCTCAGCAATTATTGGGTGGAGAAACGACAAAGTAGGAAATTGAGCGATTTGTGAGAGATATTCATGGAATGGGCGAACCGCACATGTCGAATATGAAAGAACTCTATGAAAATGCACGCATTGTGGAAGAAAAAGAGATAGATGTAATCAATACTTTCCAGCCTCAACTCGAAGATATTGTAAAAAAATTCATAGGTGAAATCGAAGAATGCGACCTATTTTCGGAAGTCAGACTGAAGAAACTGCGGGATCGGAGAAAATAGCTAGACGAAAAATAGTACAGATTGGAGAAAGAAAGAATTGCTGAAGAACAACTTAAAAAACGGGAGAATAATTTGCTGGAAAATGCTCAAATAAACGATTGGAGAGATATTATTGGGTGGATAGAAAGTAGAAAATCCTTGAGATAATTGAAAAAACTAGAAATTAAAGATAAATAAATTACCTCAATTCCCGAAAACTTCAAATGTTTACTCGGCATTGAGTCAATTAATCTCTATGGCAACCAAATTTCGAAAATTAAAGATTTAGACTCTCTCATTAATCTAACTTAACTTTGTTTACAGAAGAATAAAGTGAACAAAATATAGAATCTTGGATCATTGATTGCTCTAAGAGTACTATAGCTTAATAACAATCAAATATCAGTCATAGAAGGCTTAAAGTCTCTGACTTCCCTTGAGTATCTTAATTTATAGGGCAATCAAATAAGGAAAATAGAGAACCTTGGATCGTTGACTAATCTAAAAATACTAAGGCTGGGGGACAATGAGATATCAACTATGGAAAATATTGAATATCTTTAATCCCTTTAACAGCTTTCCTTGCGGGGAAATAGAATAAAAATAATTCCCCATATGCATAATCTGCGGAACTTAAGACTTTTATGGTTGTCGGATAATGAGATTGAAACCATTGAAAACCTTGAATAGTTAGAAGCACTCCAGTTGGTGAAATTATATGGAAACCCCGCTGCCAGAAAGTATTCTATTGGTGAGAAACCAGACACAATCAAAAAGCTAAAGAAAAAAAACGTGAGAATTTATGTGAAATCTTCGTAATAATCGGAGCCCTTAACCTTGAATTAGTGGTTCTATAAAAAAATATTTTGATACTGCATCATCCACAGTTAAAATGGTACCCAATTGAAATCCAAATAAAATAAACATCCAAACTTTCAATAAATTTGCTAATTATTCGATTGAAAATATTTACTAAACACAGAATTGCATTTTGTTCTATTATGGAAAATTTCAACACTCCCGATGAAGGCACAAGCAAACGTAAAGTAAGTCACCGTCTTTCACCGATTCCTAACGACACGCCACAAGCATATGTTCCTTTCATATTCCGGGCACAAAGATCTTTTCTACCAAGCAATACGTAGTGCTCTTCTCCTCCAGTCGGTAAAGGTCATTTTACTAATAGGTTCATACGAGATTCCATCTGCATTCGGTAATACACATCGGTTCAAGGTTTTAGAGGAAAAAAACATACATTTGTAAGATATGATAAACAAAAGGAAGAGCCATTACTTCAAATCAGGTCAGAATAGGTTTAAAAATATTTTTGGACATTAGGACACCCCATCTCCGACTGCATACGATATCAGTGGAAAAACTTTCAAGGTCTTTGGCGAGATAAGAAAGAATCGAAACAACAAGACCAGCAAGAACTTTGACTTTTGGAAGAAAAAAGAGAACGTTGGGATCGTCAGCAATTGTCCTTCCATTCCCGGCGGTAATAGAAAATACGGGTACATGCACGATAGTCAGGGGAACACGAAAGTTATAGAGAAGACATAGGCGCAACTTAGGAATTAAAAATTGAAAACTAGAGAGTATAAGAAAAGCTTGACCGGCTAAAAAGACTACTCTAAGCTCAGTAAAACCACTTTTGTTGGATTAGAGGATGGAAAAAGAAACGGTCAGAAGACGTGTTAAAAAATGAAAAATATTGTTGGATGGAGCAGCTAAAGAACTATTCCGGAAAAGAAGGAAGGCCAATCACCAAAAAAACTAAGAATCAGTTACAATTATTTCGCTGGAAAAGACCCGCAACAATAGTACAAAAGCTTGGCGCTAGGAAGGTCAGAGCAGATAGGACCTGGTTACTATAACGTTAATTTAAACACTATTCAAACAGACTTCACGAGAGAGAAATATCAGTTTTTCGGGTCAACAGCAGTGAGATTCAAATAATAAAAGCATCCAGACCATATAAGGCAAGGAAGCAGAGAGGATTCCTATATATAGCGGTTTTCTTACCAAGGGAAAGATCATTATGATTCCACTCTTTTAGATAAAAGTAAATTTCAAGAGAAGAAAAAATTGTTGGCCCCAAGAAAGACCAGCCACAAAAGAATATCCCAAACGAGCACTCCCTCATAAGCGTGTATGAGCCCGGGACCCTGCTAGTACAATCCCACTCAAGAAATAATAAGGAAAAATGCTCAGAAAACTTTTTTACAAACAAAGGAAAAGAGATTTAACTAACTCTACAAATCTCAAAAGCAGATGATAAGATAAGAGAGGTTCATAACGCAAAAGAAACTCAGGGAACAATACGAAAAAGAGGGATTTACAAAATAATCTTGGATAAATTTCAAAGCTTTGAAATAGCTGCGCGTGAAGGAAGGAATAACAGGTAAGAATAGTGCTGCTCTTTAGGATAAGCACCTGAAGAAGAAAAGGTTCGAAGCTATCTATAAATGCAAAACCCCCGAAAAGCCCGAGACTATCAAAGGAGTAATAGTTCAGATTGCAGACTAGAAGAAGAAAAAGTCCCGGTAAATCGCAAATAAAAAGTTCAGAATTCAGAAGCCATAACGCAGATCATCCATTAGGAAGGACACTGCGGACTTCTAAATAAGTTCTTGGGGGAGAGAAGCACCCAAAATGAAAAAGCAAGACACCTAATAATTATCACACTACACCCTAACTCAACTGTACGGGAACAACGATTCAAAATAGAAGTTTTGGCCTCACAATTTGAATCCCAAGAAGTCAGTTCATGTTAAGGAATTAAGATGAAACGAGGGAAAATAATGATTTATCAAACGATCAAAAAGCATCGTACATTTATCAAAATTGATTGCCAAAATTCAATTTATTTTCTTAAGCTTGTCAAAATTACGGGCTGCATGTTGAGAGGACTTTATAAAATTAGGTCCTTGCTTCATAGCCGATTTAAAATTAGGATTTGGTCCTAGTCGATCATTCACATCGTTTATTTGATAGTTTTTGGGAGCCAAGTATATTCCGATTCTATTCTGAGTGTGAGGACTACTTTAGTGATTTCTTTTTTAAGACTGCGTAAGACTATGTTTTTTTTAAATTATGGATTTTTTCCGTCTAATGAAGCTTTAGCGTTCCTCTTTTTCTTGAAATTTCAAACTTTCACTCATATCTTTGTCTTTGGCCACTAAAAAATTCAGCATTAACTAATTGAATTTGTTCAATGACAATTCGTTGTGAAGCTGCGAATTATTGGAGGGAATTTTTTTGGTTCTAGTTCTGAATTGTAGTTGTCTGCTTGTGGTTGCCGAATATTTCTATGCCGCTTCGTCAGCGTTTGTAAAGAGAGGAACATCTCCATTTCGCTTAGTCCCACTCCGATACTATGATAGCTTACTGGTTTGAGCATCCTACCGATTCTTTCTCTTCCTTTTTTCTTTTTTTTCTTTTTTTTCTTTGTGCTTTTATTACTTGAGTATTTTTTTGTGCATTTCTCTACTTTCCTTATCGACGATTCTAGCGTGTTCTAAAAAAGCATCGTACTACTACTGTTTTCTCTCATTGGTAACGGGGTGTATTTTCTTCCATTTCCCCATAACATTTTATTCGAGAATATCTCTTTTGGCCTGAGCTCGCTGGATCTATTCGGTTCTTTACTTTCCTTTGAGAATTTATCTCTTACCAGTTTCTAATCTTTTCTTCATCAGAATTTTATTCTTTTAAAACAGGATTTTTTTGTTTTTGGAGTTTATTCTCATTAATACCAATGTGTCTTTTATCAGACTTTTCTTGACATAGTAATCGAGTGGGGTCGAAGTTTCAAATGAAGGAGAATGGTTGATTTCTAGAACGATAGGCTTCAAATCTGAACTAAGTAGCACGTCAAACCCAAGTACATGAAAACACATATTGCCCTAGTATTCCTAAGGCTGGCAATATCTATATTGATGACTGGTCAACGGTATTCCAGTGATTGTGGCCTTGATAATCGCTTCCTAAATTTATGACTTCAATTTCTCAACATCATGCCCCATCTTTCTTAAACTTTCGTAAGTTGATGTCAAAGTCCTTTTGTGTCCAATGTTCATATTGCTTTAGCTGGTATTAAAAATATAACCAGGATTGCTTTTGTTTAGAGAGTAGTTTGTAAGATGGATGTATGAACGACCCAGGTTGTCATTTGTTGGTTATTGGTATTTTTGAGTCGCAAATCTTGCGAGACCCTATTAGTATATGTAGAGTCTGAGAGGATCTATTCCTCCCAAGAGCACGTATATTCTGAGATCAAACTTAAGCCCTTATATTAAGAGGGGCCTTCTCAGGTATCTCTGGATCACATATTTCTGCCCATTCAGTACATCATCGATGTTTCTGGTGAGGAATATCCCCCGTCCCTGACTCTAAGCCTATGGTTTTACTATGTAGGTTCTACACTTTCCTTTCTAGACGGACTAGAAATATTATCTGAACTCATGGAACTGCAAAGGTATGATCCAAGTTTACGGGAAGAAATCGTACGCTTACGGAAACTTTTGTTTCATTGCCATAAGATTGAGTCCCAGCAGATTTTTCCTAGCAAGTACAGATATTCCAGGGAAGTGATTTATTTTTTGATGCAAGTGCATTCTGAAAAAACCATCTGGAGTGACTTAGCGGTCTGTCCACCAGACATCCCAGTCACCATTGCCAATCTTGTCTTGCACAATCCATCCCAGTTATTCTGCGATTTCTTAAATGATAGGATATTGAGTGTCACTCACATTGATAATAATTTTGCTGGTTTTCAGCTTTTATGGGAGTTTGGCAATTGGTATGTACTTTGGACTGACGTCAGTGTTGAGTTATTATGAATTAGATGAAAGGTCATCCTCGCTGTCTGAGTTTTGATTCCCTTTGCCCTTCATAGTTACTTTTGAGTGCTAAAAATAAAAGTGCTATAAATTAACCCTTTTTTAATATTATTTGCTCTCAAATTCACGAGAGTAGCTCTATTATAAGATCAAATTTATCAGTCGAATGAATGAATGATGTGCTTCTTACAAAGTTTCCAGTAAAATAGCCATCCCCATCGGTGGCTTAGTATATTTTGTTCATAAATCATCACTGGTCAACTCTTTCCCCGATCCATTAAGCTATGACAAGAGCAATATCGACTAGTTTTGGATCTTATTTCATTGAATGCCATATATCTTTGCGATAAATTATCGTTTTATCTGTAACTGTACTTTGCCTTCCCAGATCTATCAAAACAAAGGGATCGACGAATCGATCTATTGCACCCGCAAAACCTAAAAAAGGCACCTTGAAGTTCTTAAAGTTTTATCTTAAGGAATCTTCCTGTAAAAAAAACTTTCTCAGAAATCCAGAGTTCATATAAGGGACTATTCCTTTTGGATTTACAATTTTCTATACGTGTAAGTATTAATAGAATATTGA
>JAOWAT010294398.1:0-37779 GCA_028571025.1 Longipedia americana
TTGATAATTGCGTGTTTTTTACCTTATATAGGCTATATTTAAAAAGTCGATGACAACAAAAGTTAAAGGCATTGCATAGATTTCCCAGAAATATCAGAACTACTTCTTCGACTTGGACGGAGTATTTGTAAAAATCTATCAAATATCAATAGTGGAAAAGATAGACCGAAGTACCGTTTGCATTCGACATGCTCAAAAAACTCCAGTCCGAAACCAACAACCAGATATTCTTTGTCACAAATTCCAGTGTTCTTAGCAGATAAGAAGTACAAAATAAGTTTAAAAGATTTAATTTCTAGGCTACCATCTCACAGGTACGTTTTCCATAGAAGTATATTTTTAGATATTCCCAGCAGGATATATCACCGGTCTGTATCTAACCACAAAATATCCCAATCTTAAAAAAATTGTCTGCATTGGAAGTGACTCCCTGTGTAATCAATTGAAATCCTTCAACCTCGACGTCTTACAACTGTAGACACCTGAAAATACGCTCAAAAAACCAGATCATACAATTAAGTTCTAAGATCTAATCGATATGGTAGATTTATCAAGAGAGGCCTTGGTAGTAGGATATGACGCGCAGTTGACTTATAACAAGATTTCTTTAATAAGCCTGTATTTACAGCGGATAAAGGGCATCAAGTTTTTAGGGACCAATTCCGATAAGGCCACAATCATCAGTGGGTATAGGATGCCTGGGACAGGGTCAATCATTTCGGCGATTGAGGAAGCTTCGGGAGTGAAAGCAGATATCGCTGGAAAACCGAATCCTTTTTTATTGGAGCATATAATTGAGAAAGAAAAGCTGAAGAAAGAGTAGTGCTTGATGATTGGAGACAATCTATAAACTGATATCCTGTTCGCAAATAATTGTGGGATTGATTCTTTCTGCGTTTTGACAGGAATTAGCAGCTAAGAAACAGTGAAAACCAGCAAAATCCTAAAACCTACTTACTATTCATAGTATCTTTGAAGCTTAACATTCCATTACCCGACATAATTATGATGTGCATGTATACAATCACAGTTAATTCAAAAAAAAATCTTTATTTAACATTTTTTTTGAAGTTACATTATTAATCAATTCAAAGAAAATATAACAAAAACAGTCACTTCCTCCTACAGTCTAATCATGCTAAAATCTAAGCTATAAGAAATCAAACAAGGCGACAGTAATCTATACAGTCATATGACTGCCGTTTTAAGACAGTTAATCCTATCCAACGATCGTGATGCTTATCAGCTGTTTGAACATTACTCTCAAAAAGTTAAAGAAGGAAATAATGAGGTTAGAAATCATTATAGGGAATAATAGCTAGACCATCTCAAAGAGTATATCTAGAATGCCAAGAAACTTTTGAACGTATGACTTTTTTTAGTCCTTACTTAGAAACCCAACACCGGGACCGAAGAAGAACCAGCATAGCCCGGTCCTACCGGATATGTTCCAAATCTAATGGAGGAGGCAAAATGGTTTTAGAAGGCAGGAGTTGGATTTGGCGAATAATGCACTTATTTGATTTTCAAGTCCCTTGAAAGATTCTCAATACTCAAACAAGTCAAATAGTTGAAATTCTGGGGAAAGATAATCTGTTCCAACAAAGATTACTACATCGCATAAAGTCCAGCATAGGCTGGAGAAGATGGGTAACTACCACCAGATGTCTAGCCTAAAGGAACAGGTATCAACAAGACAACATTTTGGGTTAATACCGACTTGGAAAAGGATACCTGGCAGTAGTTGCCAATTATCACACCTCAGCAATTGATGGTTTCTAGAAAAATTCGCTATTTATTTACAGGAAACCTGGACAGATAGATATTTACAAACCCTCATTTTCCTGGAAAGTAGTCTCACTTGGTAAATACATTCCTAATATTTAGTTGAAATGCCAACTGGTAAGAATTAATTTTAACTGCAATATTGTTCCAAGGACAATGTACAAGCTAAACGAGTAGGATAACAAAGAAATCTAACCAACTGAAGAGTGGAAAATACCAGGATTTCAATTTCTAAGTTAATTAGGCAACTGGGTGCATCATTCACAAAACATTCTTCTAAATGGCAGGTTAACCTTACTCAAACCTGAAATTCCGGAAGGTGTGGATGTCGATTAGTAGAAATTGATGAAGTAACTTGAGATGAAAGACCCATTGGAAAAAAGATTGAAACCCATTAACAACGATAATAACAAAAATCAAAATTTATGGGCTATTAAAACTCATGGTGACACTTGCGAGTATCGTTCAATGTCAAAGGGCAAATAACAGATAAACTACGGGTTTATCAGCGTAAGAAGCTTAGTATGGAAAGGATTCACATTGATATATCACAACAAACAATGGACCTCTATCTACATCGGTAACGGTATCAAGAGTTTGGACAGCTGGTATTACCCACAAGAGCCTTAGACTCTTCTCGGAGAATGTGTGGATCATGAAGAAGTACCAGAACCAAATTTCCCACCCGAGGAGAAGAAACCAGAAGGAGAGAATGGAGAAGGTAAATAAGGTGGTGAAGGCGAATAAAAAGCAGCCAATTAATGATAGGAGTGAATTGGAAGAGAGAGATAATGTTTTTTTATCATTTGGTGGATTTAATTCTAGTTTTATAAGTCTTTGTACCCTAGTAAGATTGAGTTTTTAAAGTTTTTGTGTTGATTTTTTAACTGTTTTCTATTGGAAAAATCAAAATGGCTATAGTTTATAGTCCTCATTTTTTTGTATATATATATTAAATTGAAAAAGAGATGTCGATAAGCCAATAACAACAATCAAAATTTTGCGAGGATTTCCTGAACAGAGTATAAACAACATAATACTACCCCAAAATATGTTCTTTACTGCTATAGTGGCAAGTTAATAAACATATTCCAGCAAATGCCATAACAACATTTTCAGATATCACCCAACTACTAAGAGGGAAATAATAGTTGGTTATATAATTGAATAAATGTTTAGATAGAGAGGCAAGCATACCATTAAAAACCACAAGATCAGAGGTTTTGCTGGCTGCCAAAAATCATACCAATTATAGTCAGGTTTTTAGCTCCTTACAAAAATTCATTCAAAATAGTGGCGAACAATACCCACAACCAGTCGCCCAATAATCTATTCCCTAACCCTCGAAAATTCAGGAATTGTCAGACCGTGACCTACTAACAAGAATATAATCGCATGAGTACTCAACCCACATATTCAAAACCATTCACCTCTACACCAAATCAATAATAACACTCGGGTAGTATCGTAAAATGCTACTACCAATCCATCGCGAGGATCAACGACTATTCCAACATCTGAGTCAATTGGGTTAAGACATACAGATGAAGAGAAGAAAGGTAACTGTATTTGCCCCGTTAAACTAACTCGTTGATAAAAAGTACCCTGTTTAACAGATTGGCAATTCTTACATAATGATACCGGATGGATATGCGAATCACGGAAAGAATTGGTCAGTCAATCCCAACTAAAAAATATTAAATCGAAAATGTGTATCAGTTCCATTGGGATAGGAAGGCAGTTTTATCATTGCCAGGAAAAATTAGTATGAGTAGCTACTGTTTTAAAATTAATCTGAAAAATATGAAATTGATAACGCGATACAGTCGCTGAAAATTGTGATATCTCAAATCGAAAAGGGAAAAAATACAGAGTCTAAGTTACTGGAAAAAGTTTTAAACAGACTTTATCCTAATGACAACATATTTAAAATTATAGTAAGGAAACCCGAGGCTCTGATGGAAATTGTCTTACCCAGACTTACTCAGAAACTAAGCTAGCTGCTTAAGGTCAGGGAAAAGTTTCAGAAACATTGTATATAGCTGGCTACTAAAAATTTTTAAAAAAGCTTGGATTACCGATGTTTCTATTTCAGACGCAATGACAAAAAGTTTAACAGCCAAGTTCGATACTAAAAGTAACTAAAGCTCCGCAAAGACCAACTATCTCCTCACCTCAACAGCAATACAATCCTAATATAAGATCGTGAGTCACTTCAAAAACCTCGAAACATCGCAATAAACACATTTGACAACATAACCAAGTAAAAATTTATTGAAGAACATGCAGTTTAGCTAAACTACGACAGAAAATTGGATGCTGTGTATCCCAGATTTCCTGGGAATCAGATATTATTCATACTCAATTTTATGAACGCAGATGTGCTGAATGATGCATTGGAAATCGTACTATACCATTGCTCTAAGAAAAGTTTGCTTTAGCTGTTGGTTTTCAAAATGTTGGGGATCAGCATATTGAGAAAATTGCCTAAGGATGCTAGTGTGTTGAAGAATTTAGATACGAAAAATCGAGACAACAATAATAATTCAAACTTCTAGAGAAATAGCCCCGAAAACATGGAAAATAGTAATCTAATGCCTACTGGTAATGATCTACTCAATGATCGGAAATAGAAAAAAGGCTTTAAAGACTATGATGGACCGTAGAGCTTCTAAAAACTGATAGAGTAGTAAATCGAGGATACTAGCATTCAGTAAATATAAAGTCCATTCTAAGGTCCCGATGATCACACCTTCATAGCAACAAAACCAATATATTTCTTCATGCGATTCCTTCTTACATTCTATCAAAGACTTTAAAAAGCGAAACAATTATCAGAATAAAGACTACGCTCCCCATAGTAGGACAGTTTCTCAGATGTATCTCCATATTCCTTACTCCTAGCAGTACTATCCTTCAAACTAAAAGACACAAAATTACCAGATTACATCCGCACAGTCCTTCGCAAAGATGCCTTCATATTCCTAACACTGGACAAACTTATAAACAGCATGGTGAAGATACTCAACAACATAGGCAGCGACTCATTAACCTACAATGTGATAAAGGAAGGTAGCAAGGACTATGAAATGTAGATAAAAAAATGGCAAGATTTCAAATTCATGACAACCTATCAGCAACTGGTCAGGGTATCAAACTAAATGGAAATGCTGTTTCGCTTCACATTTGTAAAAGAAGAAGGAAATGTTTATGTATCTGCGTGGAATAATTAACAAGAAGAGAACGGGAATGCTAGTAATCTGGAGGAGTATCGCAAAGTTGGAGCTTCCTTGATGGGAAATTAGAAGAAAACCTCAAATGCGGTCAATTATAACGTTATTAGACCTAAAAAGAAGAGGCATAGCAGTAATAAAAAAGAAGCATGGAAAGGAAACGTTGAAAATAATTTTAGCTAGTATTTCATACCTCTCTCCTCTTACAAATTGAACATGGTCGGATAGGAAGCTATAGTAAATAGCGTAGGAGGCAATGGGAAAGCTTCGGGAACTCCGATTGGAGAGTTGGAAAAGAAAGAAAGAGAACTAAAGAAACTTAAGAAACTGAAAATTGATTGAAAAGATTGGCATTAGAATGCAATCTTTTCAAATTTCAATTGGAGATTATTTGATGTTAATGCATAACTTGATATTATAGAATATTTTTTCAACAAATCAATAGTATACTTATTTCCATACAATTTTCAAACGAAAAAAACTGAATTCCAGAAAAGAAGGGAACAGAACCCTACATTTAACCAATCACTGAACTGATTCAGAGGAACTAATATGACTAGCAGATCCACCTCCATTGAGATAATTTTTGTAGCTCACAGGTTGCTTGTTAGAATTGATTTTGATGAAGAGATACCTCAGAAGTGGATTGATATTCCTTTCCTCCTTACAGTTAAGTTCAGGATGCTAATGGAATACCTCCAATAAATATGACTACAGATGACTTCGCTGGTTGAGGACCATCTGAGAACACGCTTTGAGTTTTTGATTATCTCTTTACTTCATTTTAATGCTACCCTGGGTTTTTTGTATCTTGCCCTCGTAGGACTTTTCAGTTGAATCATAATAATTGGAAAGCTTGTTGTACTAGCTATCAAGTCTTTCAATTTAGTCATTAAGGAAATTTTTAAGCTTGGTCAGTTTCCCCTAAAGCTTTATAACTCTAAGCGATCTTTAGTAGGTCTAACTGGCCTGATTTCCAAGAACATTTTACCCGGTTCCACTTCCTTTCTAGAAACTAATTTATTTAATGAGATCCTAGCATTCCTGCTCCAGAACTCTCTTTTCATTTTAACAGAGCTGAATCTCCTCTGACATCACCTAGTTCTATTTTTTAATATGCTGCTATCGTGTCATTTCTAAATATTTTCTTGCAATGAAGTACTTGACTGGAGTTTGTTAACCTATTGCTACCTGATGCCGTCGATCTACTTTTCGGCTTATTAGCATATAAACTCTCGGTTTTTATGGTGGTCGTTCTTTATTCGCTAGATGTCCCTGATGTGGTTGTTCTTGGTCTAGTCGAGATTTTTCTTGAGCTCCTATAGAGTTTTCTAATACTGCTACTGTCTTTATTTGAATAGTTTCATGTGCTAGACTTTCTTTTTTATTTTTTAATAGTCCGAAACGATATTTTCCTTCTATTTTCTCTTCTTCTCTACTATTTTCTCCATCTAAACCTCCCATTCGGATTTACTCCTCTTCATAATATTACTATAGGACTCTTCAAGTATTTTAAACTTATTTTCCAAATCGACAAGTTATTACTCCTGAGTTTTTAGTGTTTTTTGCATTTCGAAAGTCTGTGCCATCTACGTGATTCTAAAGAAATTATTACATAAAAATTGTCTTAGGATTAGATATTTTATCTCACCTAGTATTTTCTCGATATGCTAAAGATGGGTATATATGTACAGGTTTTTCAGTTGGATGCGCAGATTGTAAATATCCTACCGTAGACTTGTCGGATCTCTGGTGTTATTAGCAAATAATACAGTTGCTTCATTACTTTCACCTCGTCTTTTTATCGCTATTGAGGTGTTACATCCTTGTTTTTCGAATTTTTCTTATTTGACATTTACTCAAATGCAATTATTATATAAATAAAGAACTTCCCCGTAGAAGCTAATACTTTTTCTGTATTAAATATCATTTTTTTAGTCCATTTTTTAAACAAATGATTATTAAACCTTTACCCCCTCGAAAGTCAAAAAACTTGGTACCTCCTCCCGTCCAGTTATCAAGCTATTTTTTTCAAAAATTCAGATTTGTTATGAAATATTTGTAAAAAAAATAGTCAAAATACAAAGCAGAAAAAAAAGCAGAAATTCAGCAAAGATAAAAAATCTTAATTGTTGAAAAATCTGAAATAATAAAAATATAGAACACCTTGAATACCAAAAAAAAGAAATGAAAAAGAAAGTAGACTCACGAGTACAAACTCTTGTCACTAATAACATCAAAGCACATCAAAGAACAATGCTAGTACTGGTTGGTGATCGTTCTCGGTATCAAATAGTAAATTTCCATTACATTCTGACAAAACACATCATGAAAAGCAAGCCCAGTGTCCTGTGGTGCTATAAGGATAAACTGGGGTTCTCCTCTAATCAGCAGAAAAGAGCCAAATCCATAAAAAACCTCCAACAGAAAGGACTTTTTGATTAGTCAATCGACGATCCTTTCTAACTTTTTATATCCTCCACAGATGTACACTACACCTATTACAAATAATCCCACAAAGTTCTAGGAAACACGTTTCAAATGTTGGTCCTTCAGGATTTCTAGGCATTAACGCCCAATGTCCTCTGCAGAACAATATAAACAGTAGAAGGAGGTGGTCTGATAATATTTCTGTTGAAGACAATGACAAGTTTGAAACAACTATACACCATCACCATGGACGCACATCAAAGATACAGAACCGAATCCTTCAATGAAATCTAACCTCGCTTCAATGAAAGATTCATATTATCTCTGAGCTAATGCAAATCTTGCATATTCATGGATGACTAACTCAATGTCCTACCAATATCATCGTATATAAATGAAATAAAACAAGTTGAGGACAGCAATGTCCTCATAAATAAGAAAGTCGAGAAGTAGTTATAAACACTGAAGAAATCCTTGGAGGAAAAGGATGTAATCGGAGCATTGATCAAAACCGCAAAGACACTGGATCAGGCAAAAGTTGTAATGGCTGTTATCGACACTTTATTGGATAAATCCACCAATAATAAATCAACAGTGTCTTTGACTGCCGGAAGAGGCAGAGGAAAGTCCGCAGCAATCGGGCTATCCATAGCAGCCGCTATAAAAGTCGGATACAGCAACATTTTCGTCACTGCACCATCACCCTAAAACCTAAAAACCCTCTTCCAATTCCTCATCACCGGACTATAACTCCTCTAACTAAAATAAAGACTAGATTTCTAAAAAATATACTCATCATCCAACAAATAAAACTAAAAATCGATAATTCGAGTAAACATTTTCAAAACCCATAAACAATTTATCCAATATGTCTATCCAAACGATGCTGATAAAATAGGTAACACTGATCTTGTTGTTATTGATTAAGCAGCTGCCATTCCACTTCCCTATGTTAAGTCTTTCTTTGGATCTCATCATTTGATTATGTCGAGCACAATCAACGGGTATGAAGGTACCGGCAGATCTCTGTCTTTGAAACTGATTCAGGAGATCAAAGATCAGAATAAAAAGAATGGGTCAGAATTGCATAGTTTTCGGGAGTTCAAAGAGGTTACCATGACTGATCCTATAAGATATGCTCTGAATGACTAGATTGAAAGGTGGCTCAACGATTTGTTGCTGTTAAATGCCACTGACCCTGTACCTTTGAAGCATGGAATTCCCCATCCCAACGATTGCTAGCTTTTCTTGGTCAATAGGGATTCTTTATTCAGTTACAAAAAGACATGTGAGAAATTTTTACTATCATTGATGTCGCTGTTTATTTCCTCCCATTATAAAAATAGTCCCAATGATTTGCAACTGATTTCAGACTCACCATCTCACATGATATTTGTGCTTTGCGGACCTCTTAAGAAAAATGCAGAAGGCAAAACATAGATGCCCGATATCTTGTGTGCCATTCAGCTAGCTTTGGAGGGAAACCTTTCCAAAGCATATATTCACGATAATACACAGAGAGGATTGAAACCTTCTGGAGACTTGATTCCTTGGAGTATAAGGGAACAATTTCAGGATAATTAGTTTCCGAAACTAGCAGGTGGGAGGATTGTGAGAATCGCTACTCATCCAACCACTCAAAAGATGGGATATGGATCGAAGGCATTGGAACTTTTACATGCGTTTTTTTAGAGGAAGTTGCTTTCTGTCTAATAAAACATCGAAATGTATCAAATTTCTCACTATTCAGAGTAAACTACAATTTCAAGGGTTAGGGAGTGTCAAAACCTCTCCTCAAAAAGCTATAGGAAGTGAACCCACCAAGTCTCCACTATTTAGGGACATCTTTCGGCTTTACAACAAACCTATTAAAATTCTGGAAAAAGAACCACTTCTAGACAGTCTACCTTCGACAAACCGTCAACGATATAACATCCTAACATTCTGGAATCATGATAAAAGCTTTATAAAACGAATAAACCACCCTAAACACAGTGGAATATGTCTAGGATTTCAAGAAACGGTTCATGAACTTACTGGCTTATCAATTCCATAAACTTCATCCCAGTCTAGCATTGTAAATTTTATCGTGTAGAGATAAAAAATCTTTATAGGTTAATCCGGAAAATTCACCACCATTGATGCAGAGAAGCCTCTTTGAACAGTTTCTATCGTTGAGAGACTATGTCAGACTGAAATCATATGCAAATAATCAGGCAGACTATCATTTGGTGATAGACTTGGTTCCTATATTGGCGAAACTGTACTTTTCCAGAAAGATCGGTGGTAACATGACGATGAGCTACACGCAGGAGGCAATTCTGATTGGAATAGGACTACAACATAGGACTGTTGAGGAACTTGTGGCGGAAATATAAGATTTAAAAGTTAATCAGTGTTTACCTCTGTTTCTAAAGTCTATGATTAAATTTTCAAAAGTTGCTAAACAGATATTTGAAGTACTTTCTGATCGTAAATAATTTAGAAATAGGCCGAGTAAAGTCTTCCACGCCAACAGAGACATCTATACCAATCTGTCGGCAACTAGTATGAAAAAACTGAACAGTATGGCTAGCAGTAAAAATAAAAGATAAAAGAAGTTGAAGCTCAGTCACAACATAAAAGAGGGAGAGTTAACTACGAAATACGAGATGGGGAGCTTTAGAACGTCAATGAGGAGAAAATCATGCAAAGTGGAGTCATAACAGTTCCAAGGAAACTATAAACCGCGAGAAACGAAGTTTACTTGGGAAAACCCAAGAAAAAGGTCAAGAAATGATATTTACTATATAATTTGGAATAGTTTCAGTTGTGGTATGATTCATTGAAACGTAGATTCATAGTTCAGAAATAAAAAAGAATTTACTGTAAGTCTACATCATCTCGGCATCGCAGTAGCTGGTCTTCTTTCCAACCTACTTTCATAGAGTATAGTTGACTTTGCTAGGCTGCTATAATCGGGGACATATTCCTTGCGCTTTAAATTTTCTTTATATTTCAAGTTTTATCTCCATTGATCATCCAGTTTTTATTTTCGATACAAAGAATTTGCAGTTTCTATTTTATCGTATATTTTCTATGATAGAGGCGAAAAATACTTCGTTCTAACGATAGAGCTAACTTTGCATATGCTTCCTTGTTCGAAGTTTGTATTCAGAGTAGGTATGTTTATTGGATGGTCTACTGAGTGGTACAACATTGACAGTTGCCATCATTGGCTCACTTTCGATTTGCATCATTCTTTTCAATAGACATGAGTTTTCCCGATCGATGCCGCTCTGACTTACTGAACTAAGTTTATGTTTAATACTTTTATGATATTTGTTTCCCCGTTTTGACAGAGAAAAGGAGGGTCTCCAAGGAGTTTAAATTTTAATGCGAGGTTTTATTTTCTGCATGGATAAGAGATGCCGTTTAAAAGAGTCAATCTTAATGTATGAGAATCGTATACTTTCATCTGGGTGCCTATTATTTTGTTGGAGTCCTTGTAGTTCCACATCTACTGTCGGTAATACACCAGCTGTATTTAGATTTCTATTTAATTATAAGATAGACATTTTGTCCTATCGAATTATAGATTTTTTTTGTTTATTAGTGAAAAGATCCACTAAGAAGTAGAAATTAATCAACTTGATTGATTATCGATCGATTGACTGGAATAAACAATCAAAAAAAAGCACAAATCCAATCTCCCCCCCTGACCATTCAATAGTCTACATAGTCATCTTGTTAAGCCTCATCTCTCATGATCTAACCTCGGAATTGCTCTGCCGGGATAATTTCGAGAGGAGGTCGCAAGGGAAGTCGGTCTAGTCGTCTTTCCAATTAATTCGTTTGTGCTAAGACCTATCTCGGGGTGGGAAGTTGCCCTTCTAAATATGTTTTTATCTTTTAGGCAGATGGGTGATTTTCTATTTTTCTCCCTTCTCCCAGATTTTCTTCGTTCAAAATGTTATTAATAAGTTAGTCACAGTCTTTTCTATATTAATATGCATTTAGATATATTTTTCTGGATCTGGATCCACTAGGAAGCATCGCACCAAGGCGAATAAGATGGATTGCTCTATTTATTCCTTGTTTTCTTAGTATTTCTGGAACACCTTCCGGCTGCCCTCGCTCAAACCACAATCTGAGAAGACGATCGTGGTCCCGGTCTGGGAATTTTTCACGAACCCAGAGTAAATTCTCCTCCTATTTATCGGAGAGGATATCTTCCTCGAATGGGCTCGGGGACTCCTGTCTCTCAAGTCTGATCATTACAATCTCATGTATCTTTTGACAATAATAGTCATCCGAAATAAGACTGAAAAACTCACGAGGAGCCAATCTTTGACTTGGAACCTCAATTATTTATTATTCCTAGTTAAAATTCACCAAAAGATTGTGCCCATGAGTAACAACAATACTTTAGATCTCACCGAGTAGTACGAATCCATCTCTCTCATTCACTAACTCTTTGCGTTTTATCTATTTCACTTTTCCTAGAACCCATTTTTACCGTCTATTCAGCACATCGATTTCGTCATCTTTTTAGAGAATATTGTAGTTAACGCTTTTTTTCTATCTCCACTTCTGATTTTGTTTCCATTTCTCTTTATATTTGAGCCTCTCTTCCTCCTGCATACTTGTGTAAATTTTTTTGAGAAATAAATCAGTTTGTCGGTCTTTTTTGATATCCTCCAATTTAAGAGGCTAATCACAATAACGACACTTACTTTTGTTCGCAAATAGTTTATCCATGCATTCCTAGCAAAAAGTATGACCGCAAGGTGTAATAAGACATTCGACCGGATAATCCTTGCAAACACGACATTTTATTTTTGATATAGCCCTCAGTAGATTTCGGCCTCTAGTCCAATAGGCTTGAAAATCTAGGAATAATTTAGTCCATGTGTTACTTTTAGCAAGTTAGGCTCTCCTCTTGCTAGACTTTTCCTTCTTTCTTAGCTTCCTGATCACAAACTTTTAGTACTGCTATCTAGGTGTTCCCTTATTAGTAAGAGCCATTAGGAATCGGTAGAGCTTGGTTCGGAAAAAGTTGCCAATTCTTAAACAGATAGTTGTCTTACCTCTTAGTTTTGTGGAAGAACCATTTGCAGACTTTTCTGATGACTCCTCGCTCTGGACTTGGTGGTCTTTATCTCATTGTTTCCACTTAATTTTGATATTTCTGTCAATATTATAAGACAAATGACCTCTAATTAAAATAGACAGCAAAAAAATATTGTTAACTTATGTTTTCCAGAGCTATCATTCAGGTGAGTTCATCCACAATACGTATCATTTCGACCCTTTTCTGGTGAAATACCATAATTTTAGTATACTTTTCGAATAAATTAGATCACAGTTTCCAAAAAAAAATCTTTACCCCCAAATAAAGAAAAAACAATAAATAGATCATAATTTTGACGAAACATAATAATGAAAATAATAATTTTACTCCATAGCTGATCCATTAACATGTTTCATCACAGAAGAACAGTCCCGACTTAGCATTCCAGGCTTAAAACTTCAAATATAACATAAGCAGCAATTCGCAGGAACAAGTTCCTGACTATTAAAACTAATAACATTAATGCCGAATTTCGGAATCCACCAAAATCACAATAATCTCCACTAAATATCACTAGCTACACTTCCGAAGTACTCTGTGAACAGAAAAAAAACCTCAAAAAAAGCTCCTACCAACTTTACCGATAAAATTGCAAACAGAAATTCAAGCACAAATGGAGAACCATACAATCTGAAAGAAAAGGGAAATTCTCGATATCTGGACTAAATCCGTAGCAAACTCTCAAAAACAAGAGATCACTTGTAATTCACTCCCGCCAATCCAATTATGGATCTTAGCTCTAGACATCACAAGGGTCTAATACAGGTCATCCGTAAAAATTCCAGACTTTCGAGGAGTTGAGGCAGAGAGTATCTAATGACCACTTATCATAAAAGTTTCACCACTTAAACATGTTGATAAGTCGAAACCGGGCTACAAACAATCCTGCGACAATATCTGTCTCTCGAGAAAAACAGCTATTTGCGAGAAGCAACATCAAAGGCTTAAATACAAAGGTTCTATACAGAAAAATGAAGAGTGGTAGGCAGGACAACGGAAACGCAACGTCAATATTTATAGGGAAGCAAAATGAGAAAAAAGATCCAAGGAAAGATTATAGACCTTGGTCTGGAGCGAAACATTAAGGGCAGGTTCATATTTCTGACATTCCTTTGGAAGATTTTTGTTTTTGAACGATTTTTCGACTGACCATCTAAGAAAAATTCATTTACATTATTTTTTATATCATTTTAATAAATTCACTCAACAAATATAAATGATCTTCAGATAGAACGCGAGGCAACTAGAAAACTTCAAACCCATCAAAAATCCTTCAAAAATTATTATCGATGTTAAAGGCGGTCTTTATGATGTACAGGCAATATTGATTGCATTATCAATTGCCAAGAACTGCGAAAAATAAATCATTGGCATCACTTGTGTCGCAGGCGGTAAGGACGGAATCTAAAATGCGGTCTTGGATGCGATAGCTGCTTGCAAAATCCACGGGTGTAACATCCCAATTTACAAAGGTTCAAATTTCAATAATTCAGGATCAAAGCAAAGTCTGCTCCTACGAACATAAGCTCCAAAAACCTACTCAGATCCAAATGCAGAATAACTAATGAAAAAAATCAGATCGACAGTTACTGTATAAGACAAGATTAAATTTGTCAAACAAGATTCCGGGATAATGTTTATGGTTGAGTCTGGTAAAAAGTATAAAGATAATCTTGGAGTAGTAGCACTGGGACCAATGACTAATCTGGCTATCGCATATCATATGGACTATAGCTTTGCGGATTTAGGGATGGTTAGTGCCTACGGAGGACAATATACAGGAGTCGGAAATGTTATTGGACAGTATTCCTCCGAAAGTAACTTTATATTTGACCCCCATGCCGCCTCCCTAGTTTTACAGGTATCCACTTACAATATAGCAGAATTTCAAACAGAACGTATATCTGAACCCTATCGAAAAAGCCCTATAATTCAATTTATCTCAGAACTCTTCATAAAATCTCCAAAAAGAACTACTCTCAACAAAAAGGAACAAAGAACATTTAGAACTAATCTTTAATTCTACAAACCTGAAGAATCCTTCCGGATGGGGCGAAATTCTAGCTACAATTCCCATCTTTGATAAACAAACAGTCTTAAAAGATTTTCTAGTCTATGCTGAAGTCTCACTGAATAAAGATCATATCTAAGGATTTATGAGCATTGATTGGCTAAGGGTAAAAGTTCCTGGTGGAGAAGATGTTGAAAACACGAGGATTTATCATAAATTTGATTAAGAAAAAGTGGCTAATGCGATCAAACAGATATTCGTATGATAGGTCGATAACACTAATTTGATGTTTTCTAGTTAAAATTTACTCATAAGTTATGATTCTGAGACAAAAATCATGGTACTACCAGCCTCAGGCAGGAAATGCTCGTTTGGAAGGTTCATTCAGTATTTTTTTGAGTTATTCTTATTTGTTTTTATAATCCGGGAAAGGAATACCTTAGTGTTGGCCATACATGGTTTTAGAGACGGGTCTTACCGACTCAAAGTCGTACTTAAGATCGCTATTACTGTTTTCACGTCGCTTGATGGAGTTTCTTTTCTTTTAGATTTACAGTGCTTCTAAATTTTCGTTTATTTGAGAATTTTGATATACAATCTTACTCACCTTTTGCTTTTTTAGTTTGCTATTGGCCTTCTCCGTACTGTTGCCGGCTGTCCCACTAATGGCACTATTAACGACAGAATTCCTCAAATTGATCTCCCCCAGAATTATATATCTTCTTTTAGAGTTTTTGTCTTAATTATTTGAGTGGAATGAACTATTTTTTAGTTTATTTTACACCTATTCTTAGAAGCTCAATTGACTAAGTTTATACTTCTCCCGGCACTATTTCAATGTGAGACCTTATGCTTTGTTACGGATATAATCTTAGGTTTCAGGGATAAAAATGTCTTCTTTATAAAAAGAAGATTTCGTATTTGCCTTTTTTTCAGTAGAGCCTTACATTTCTCCACAACGATCATTGATATTCAGAGTTCGCGACCTTGAATTAGCAGCCTTTCGATTTTATTAGACCTCTTATTCCCCTTCCATTCTTTAGTTTGATTCCGGAGGACAGGTAATGGGTTTCCGAAGGGACTCGCAGCAACTGAGTTTCCCACGATTTTAGTGGAGACAGTTTGGCGTGAGATTTATTATCCTTGAGGACAGCTATTTTGGAGTAAAAGAGCTGACTACAGTCTACTAAACTATCTTTTGTTTCTAGGGCTCGTTGGTCTCAAGGTTGATGTCCTCGAAATCACCAAAAAAACTGTTCATTCCTCGCTTAAGGTTAGATTTCTGTTATTTCTGATTTTTCTACGGGGATATGATATGTATTAAAGGCAGCTTTTCTACCTTATCAGTGATGTTCTCTGCTGTCAAATTCTTATCAAGCATCTTTACACTTTCTTTCCGACTAACTTTCTTTATGTTTTCAGAGGTACGATGAACCCGAAAGATTTTTTTCTTTATTTTTTGACTATTTTATTTCCCAGCCGTTCTCACTTCACACTCATATATAAAAGGTTAGATATTTCTTTTCTTAACAAGTCTAGGTGGTGTTTGTGTTGGACTTGTATCAGTATTTTTAGACATAGATGGCCTTACCGACAAATCGAAGTATTTAGCATCTGCAGCATTATGTTTTCTAGTTTTTTTCGCAATGTTCATTTCTGGATCTGGAGAAACTTTGCAGTGCCTATTGATGTGCATCTATGATTAGTCTTCAGATATGCAGCTAACCTATTTTCCATTGCCCTAAATCGACTGCCTATCCATAATTCCTCGGGTATTTATCTATGATTCCTCAATTTCTTTGCATTTTTCTTTTTCAGAAGGTTTATGCTGCTAATCTTCTTCTTTTCTGAGCTTATGACCGCCTTCAGACGGTTAATTGCTAACTGATGTTTTCAGTGCTGTTCCGCCTTGAACTAAGTTGACTGGGTTTTTCTAAGCATTTCCTGGTTGGCTACCTTTCCCATTTCCAGTTTTTATAGGCGCTAGCTTACTGCTTGTTTTCCGCACGCCGATTTTGTTACTTGAATTCTTCTGGATAGCTTTTTGAGTTTCCCGATCAATTGTAGGATTGGACTGGCTTAATGTAGTAACAATCAGTGGAGTTTATTAAACTTCAGCAACGTATGGATCGATAGCCTTCTTTGCCCCAATAAGTTTGGAAACATGTCTAAAGCCGGGAGCACTATTTCCAGTTTTATGACCTTTAGAAAAATGCAGACTTTTCGCAACTTTGTGCTTGTCAGCGGATTTATTACTGACGCTATTATCATCGCGATTATTTTTCTGTTTGATGATATTATGTCCCGGGAAAGGTTTAGCCTGACCATAAGAGAACTTCATCGGATCTTAAACTTCATGATTAGGAGGTTTGGATTGAGGAGACTAATTCTGGTTCTATGGGGGATTTTGATGTTTGGATTCGGGCTAAATATTTTCCATAAAATGTATTAATCCTTCGATAACACGGATGCTAAAGTAAATGCTAGATTAAAATCGATTAATCAATAGTGCAAGAGCAATTTATTACCACATCTGCCAAATTCAATCAAATAGTTTAACTTGATAACACTACAAATGTTAAAAGAATAGAGTTTCTGATTGCTGATTTTTTTCTATTTGATGATTATCTTAGATCAGAAACGTAATCAAAAAACTTTTTGAAAGGAGTGTTTTTAACTTTTCAAAAAAAAGGTGGAAACTTGTATAAAAAAATTATCAAAAGAAATCCATCTTTTCGTTTTTTGGGATAAAAAGCGGGAATTGTACATAAAAAAATGAAAAATAAGTAATTAATGGTTCTGAAGACCCCATATTTAATCAATTTACTGGTTAGACCTACACCTAGCCCATCTTCGTCTTATCTTGAATAATTTAATTCATTTTTAAATTCTCCTCCCGAAGCTAATAAAAGGCAACCATCAAGGTTTAAATTTACTCATTTTTGGCTCGACTCAACTCCACTAGCATTCTTTCTAGCCTCCTCTTCTCGTCTTACCAATAAGTAGTCTTCTCAACTTTTTTCAACAAATTCTTGTTCTCCCTCTCAAGCTCCTTGTTTCTTGCTCTACTTTTTTACAACTCGCAGTTGCTTTATTCCAGTCTATTATCGTCTAGAATACTTAGATTCTCTCTTTGTGGCTCTGAAACACTCAAAACACTGGACTAGCTAACTTTGAGTCTGTTTCTGACTTCCCTTTCCAACTCCTTGAACCTGACCTCCTTCTTCTCGAGTTCCATTCTAAGATAAACCTAGTTTTATTCCATACGATAGTTATTTTAGACTATTTCCTCAACTCTTTCTTGCAATTTTTTGATATTAAAATCCCGCTCTTCAATCATTCTTTCGTACCGAACTCGTTCTTTTTCAAAAGATTGATATCGACCGAGTTGTAACGCAGCCTCTTCGTACCTCTCTTTATAAAGTCTGATTTCTTACTAGGCTTCAGAAACCAGAAGACCTCGTCCCTCAACACTAACAATTTCTTCTCTCAACTTAGAGATTTAGTTTTACGACTATATGGTATTAGACATAAGTTTTTCCTTGAGTTTTCCGACCAACGCTTTTAACTGTTAATTTTAGTGTGGCAGCTAATTGGCATCCACATCCAGATCATCTTATTTCTTCGATTTTTAGCATTACTACTCAAACCGAGCAAACTGTGAATAGAGTTAGCTATGCTCTTTTTACAGTTTATGATAGAATTCATAAAGCTGCATATACTAATCTTTCAAATAATTGTTCTCAAGCTAGTACTGAGACAGTACCTTGGACATTTTACACATTCTACTCTACTAAACAGTGCAAATTCTCCTTTAAACACCATCGTTGATAATTTTGACAAATATTTCCTGAGATTGACCATCAAGACTCATAATGTGCTCAATATACCTCTATTTAAGAGCAGAGTCCATCATCATAACAACCACAACTTCGAAAAGCTTAGCCATTTATTATGTAGAGTTCTAGCGGGCGAGCTATAACAGATCAATATCACGAAGCTTAATACCCTTATCCAATTTTAATTCGTAGTATTTCTAGATTTCGTCGACTAACCTGCGGAGATTGAGAAGCTTTTGTCGCCAAGGGTGTCCGAGATCGTCCATTTTTGTTATTTAAGTTAGCAGAGACTTGTCAAGATCGAACCCACTGATTGGGGAAAGAATCTCCGTGAAAATCAGTCCGTCTGATAACTTCTAATTTTTAAGAAGTTAGTGTGATTATATTTTGAGATAGCTGCTGACAAATTCTACGATAGCATGTCTCATATCGGCTGATGGTATTGATAGCATGCTTTTTTCTAATTTCAAAATTTAAAAAGCAGTAAATGAATATATCGATATTAGAAAAAATCTCAATCATAAGTAATGAATTTCAATATTCTGTTATTTTTTACCGTTTTACAAACTCCGTAAAAACACTTTAAGCATTCCAAGGAGAAAAAGTAACAAAAAAAATGACATCCACCGAATAAATAGCCACAAAATGCTTTTAACAACTACTAAAGAAGTCAAACTTTGACGTAAAAAGCATCGAATAAATCATACAAGAAAACTTTCCAATACAATAAACCCCAATTTAACCACTCTAAGTTTAACAGTAATAATTAAGAGAAGGATCCTATGCAGAACAGTTTGTCCCATCGTCAGATCTAATGAAAACGTTCCAATCTACATATACCAAAACAGTACAGGATAAAAAACCCTCTGCAGTTATAAACTCGAAATTGCAACAACTATATGGGGACAGTTCCCAGATCAACAGGAATACTATGTAGTCAAGGACTCATAGCAGAAACAAACATAAAACGCCTCAGAACAATGTTGTGATAATCGAGGATCGATAGCAGAATCTGCTGAAAGGCGTAAAAGATGGGAGTTTAAAGGTAGAAACCACCCTTCCAATATTTGAAGAGTCGTTGCAGTTTAACTAAATGCAGAACTTGGAAAAGAAAAATGTTGCTATTTAGAACACGCTTAGTTTTAAAGAGTGGCAATTGGTTAGGAAGAGTCTAGCAGCTACCATTCTTCAAAAATGATAGTTATCAAATAGATGTGAAGTCTATTTATTTTTTTAACTTATTTTGCTTTGTCTCGGGTCAATTCTTTAATAATTTGTGAACAAAACCAGCATCGTAATTACTAAGTATTACTAAAAATCTGTTAAACTTAACGTTAATCATAATAATAATTATCAAGACTTTGCCACAAAAAAAAATGACAGGAAGATTGTCTTTGCCGATCAATTCTCTCACAGCTGATGGACAGAACGAATCTATCAACGCTTTTCGATACACCCTGACAAAAAACAATCAAAATATATTAAATCAAAATCAGATTGTGTCACCGAGGAACAGATTGGACAGACTTAAGTTTATAAAAGGTGGGAATATCAGTGGAAACAAAAAGAATGAAGTTCATCAAAGTGCTTTATAAATCAATAATTCTGTTGAAGAGGATTAGATGTGTTTGTTACACTCTGCCCCTGCAGATTTGATATGCTTGACTGATAAGTCGGTGATTTGTGCCAAGTGTGCGATATTTGGATCGCACAAAGGTCATACCATATAGAATTTGGAAGGAGTAATGACCAAACTCACCGATTTGACTGAAGACTTGCTTCCAATCTACGAAGAACTCAAATAAACAGAAAGCAGTAACTTTGGATAGAAATTCGTAAAAACATGGTCAGAAAAGTCTCTACAGCACAAAGAGTCACTATCAAGACAAATTTCCTAAAAAATTTAGAGTACAATCGAAGAGCTCAGAAAAGCAGAGAAGATAAACCAACTAAAACTTTAGACATACCACAAAAACAACATAAAAAAAATCAGCGAAATAGCAATTCAAAAAACACATAGAGAGCAACTGAAAAAATGGTATGAATAAGTGGAAAACCTACCTGACATATTAGAAAAAGTTACAAATGCTAAGAGCATCACAGAAGAAGGACTCAAATACTTTGATTAGGAAAAATTAGGGTAGAAGATAAAATTCGATGGGATTTCTCTCAAAGATGCTCTTGAAGAGCTGGCTTTCTAGAATAGATCTCAGATTGAAACTGTTGTCACTTCCTTGAAAGTGTCTTTCTTGGAATAGACTTCGCCTGTGCTGATGAGTGATTTCTGTCAAGTATATTAGCAAAAACCCAGTCAAACTCCAATCAGTTCTTTGAAAGACAATCCAACTCATAAATCCATATCTCAAAAACACACTCTACAACTTCCCTGCACCTATTAAAACAAAAACCAGAGCAGCAGTAAAAGTCGACCTCAAGTTAGCAATAGCCAAAATCACCAATTTCCAAAACATCAGTAATCCGTTTAATCTTTTTATGATCAGAAACGTTCCTAGTAAGATTGCATGTTGCTTTCTGTCGACACTAATTTACAAATTCCAACGGGCTCTTTCTAACTACACTAAGTTTAAAATTCTTTAGGAAACCTGGGTCACAAAGTTTAGACTTAATGCATGCCAAGCCTGTCAATTTCTCAGATTAAAACAGTTTAGTAATAGTCTTATCATGGCTATCAAACAAAATCGTAACGATAGAACCAAATGATTTTTAAAACGGTGGAAAATCTGACAAATGATGGCAATAACAACTACAAGCGTAAGAAAAAACTTGATATCCCTGAGAAATACAAGGCCATTGTTGATGACTTAAAAAATGACAGAGTCGAATCTCTGGACTTAGGAGGTGCTGAATTAGGCGATGCTACTATTGTTGGAATTTGTGAATATATCAGAAAATCGAAGAGACTGCGAGTAATAAAGCTGATTAGAAATAAGATTTCAGACGATGTAGTTGGTGAGATAATGGGAGCCTGTCGCTAGGCAAAGGTAATTTCTTTAAATTTGAGTCAGAATATGTTGACAGACCGATCAGTTTCTATAATTGAGGAGTGTAGTTTTCAGAAGTTGAGGAATGTAACATTAAGTTTGAACAAGATAAACAGGAGAAATGTCAAAAACTATATAGAAAATATGGCTAGAAAAGGGATAACTTTATCAATTTGATTTTATTTGGTAGAAAAATTACAACCTTTGCTTTATTATTTTTTTTCCTTATATTTATTTATTTTAAGTCAGACCCTTTTTGTAAATGAGGAGAAATTATACCTAAGCAAATCTGCTTCAGAAGAGAGAAACCGAGATTAACAAAACACATAACGCAGAAGAAGCTGATCGGAAAATTGTAGCAAAGGACAATGACAATGGAGAGTAATTGTTGAGAAAATTAAAAGTACTACAAAAAAAGTTCGCAAAACTTGAAAGTGTTAACTCAAACAAACACCTTCTTCAGAAAAGCAGCTCAAGATTTCATTTTAACCCAAAAAAGACAGTAGACGAAAAAAAGACAAACTTTTCCCAAATCAAGACACAAATCACAAAGAAAAGCTCCAATGGCAGATTCTAAATCCCTTCCACTAGGCAGTAAAGTCAAAGTTCAAGCGATGACAACAACTAGAGCGTAATCTTTCATCATTTATCTTATCATAGTGTATCCGTCTTGATGAAAAAAAAGAACTAGGCACAACAGTTTTTTCAAAAAGTAACAATGAAAGACTTATCGATACTAAACCACCTCCCTATATTGTTAGAGATAAACAGAGTAATCACACTGGAATGGATAAAAACAATGAAAATTAATGGTGAAGGAGAGAGGGGGAAAGAGAAAAATTAGAGATAAGATCGTTTGGTCTTTTGTAAAAAATATTTTGAATGGTATTCTTGAGAATTTATCATTTTCCTTTGGATTCTAGTTTTTATCAATGTATTTATTTCTCTGCCATTTGATTGGAAAGTGATAAATATCGATGTTTGAGAGTAGAAAAAAGTTTCTTTTTCTCAATTTATTGTTTTCAACTGTTTAGCTCCTTTTCCATTCCAAATTTCATAGACCTTCTTCACAAAATGCGCCAAAACTACCGTTCCAAAAGGAAAAACAGTTGTATATCGTTATTGATCAATTGTTAACAATATGTTAAGAGAAAGAAAACTCAAATTTGAGAAATCAAGATGATTTGTATAGGAAAACAGCAACAAAAGCGGAAATAAAAAAGATTCGGAATATTGTAGCAAATGAGTTAAATAAAAAAAACCTTTCTTTACAGTAATGAGATCAAACTTTCCATATTGTAAGATATTATTTCAACAAGTAAACTTGATATCACAATATTTATATCTCATTTTTCCAGCTTTTGTTTCAGATCTTTTTATGTTACTCTCAAGTCTAAAGATTACTTATTCCCACTCAAAACAAATGTTGGAGTCTTTTTGAACATTCCTTCCATGTATCTTAAGACGTCGTCACTGGTTACTTTCCTTATGTTTTGCTAAAATTCCTAAAGACGGATCCTACCGTAACAATAAATCTGAAATAATAACGTGGAAATGTACATGTTTGCTCATTTATTAAAGTCTATCGGATTGTCTTTCAATGTTGGCGTATATTGAGGCTGAGAGAATGTTCTTAGCTCGTTATAGCTCGTTTTCAGGTATCTTGAATTTCAGTCTTCGAAATTATTAAAGTGTGCAATTTATGACATCTTTAGCATCCTAGTGTGGTCCACCAACTGTAAGTCCAAATAATCCACTCTCATCGAAATGCTCATTAATAAAGCTGCATTTTTCCACACATGCAACTTTATTAAGCAAATTTTTAGTGCACCTGCTATGCATTCCTTTCCCAGGTCCTCCCGAGGAAAAAGACGACGCATTTCCCAGCAAGACTCGTAAAATATTGAACATTTCCATATGTTCACTACTAAACGGAACAGATGGAAATGCAACAGCAAATTCGAAAAACTCCAAATCCGATTAGAATTTTCTCATTCCCCCAAACTATTCAGATCTGATTTCTTGAGGAGCTTTTCTCTTTAAAACTGAATTGTGAAAGAAAAGAATACATTCTGGGTATTTGGCTTTGATTTTAGCTTTGATCATTTAAATGATTTACTCAGGATTTCTAACATTCGACATCGCAATCAAAGTATTGTAAGGAGTGATTTTCTGCTGAAATTTTAAAAACTAGCCATTCGTAAGAACATTACCAAGACCACTACTAGGCATACCAATCCCTTAATCACGATATGCAGTCCTTCGAACCAACTAGTTGATATTGGTCATCTCCGAAAACGTCTCAAAATTATCTTCAAACATATTCTTCTACCTAATAGCAAGATCCAACAGTAAATCAACCATAAGATCACGATCCTCATGAAAAAAAGATGTCTTGGTGTAGGTAGTCATAACGTCGTAGTTCATGTCGAATGAAGAACCTGTCTGGTTCAAAATTTAACTGAGAATTTATGCAGTTTTTACTAGTTGTTCACGATCTATTCGAAGGTTTATTTCATGTGGACGAAGTCTTTTAAACAGTGAAGACTACCGGCGTTGGCAGGGGATTAGTCTTGAGTACCCAGTTTTACGCAGACTCCGAGGTCAGAACATCCTGGAAAGCCACCCTATTAGATTAAGAATTTCAGTTTAGTTTAGGAGTCTTAGACCATCCGAACTTTGTTTTTGACATGCTAGGTTGTGATGTAGTTAAGATTCTTGCCATTACATTTTACAAATTTACTTAATATTCGGTTAGAGGAGTGTGATTACGGATGGCCTAGAATCTCTACTATTGCTGCTTGGAAGTATTTAACGTGCTGAATGGGTGATTTGACTGGCAGTTGTATAATGGAAGGAAAGCTGTTGATTTAGGAATGACTCTTAGCGTGGATCTTAACATCATAATTAGCTTTTATTATAAAGTTTAGTTGGAATGGAAAATATCGTATTTAAAATAATATTATTTAAGAAAATAATAAGAAAAAATAGTAATTTATAAAAAAAATCTGACTTCCCTAATTGGTTCACATATTTTTGGAGAGCTACTTAAACTGAAGGTTGATGTTGAGAGGTTTCTAGATTGGTAACATTTTGATATATTGCTCTAGTCTTCTGTTTAAATTCTGAATTCTATCGCTTTAGTATTACTTTTTAGAATTCTCTCCATTTTAAGGTTATTCCATCTTTTAATTGTTGCAGTATTTGTGAGACTACTACTATATTGCCTTTTGATTGTCATTGCATTTCCGGTTATTTGCGTTGCTTTTCTTCACATTTGGGGATTACATTGCCTGAATTTAATGTTTGCAACTGTACTAACTTCGAAAATAAGGATTCCTAGTTATTTCCGCCCGTTTTTCCATCCCAATTCCCTTCTATTCCTATCTACGCTGACATTCCCTTTAACTTTAAATATTGCTACTTCTAAAAAATTACCTAGGAGTCTTAAAATTAGCAACATTGTTCTCAGTCACACAACTTGTTGTACTAGATAGCAAGACAGATGGTTATTCAAGGTAAGGCTGTCTTTTTAACATGAATTACGGACAAATATCCTTTTTGGATTAGATCAACCTGTTGGCTCGACGCTGCTCGATCTCATACTTCTTTACGATTACGGAATTCTGACTTTCCGATCTTTTTGTCTAGAGCTGTTCTAAGTTTGTATTACTTTCAACTGCCTCATCTTAAAAAGAACGTTTAGTCTCCAAATCTAACAAACTGATATTGATCCTTTACAAAGCCTACCTAATTTCCCGACTATCAAGCATACCCACAATTTTCTCGCATTAGGAAGTAAATCTAGCGCAGTCATAGGTTCTGTTTTGATATTTTATCTTGCTTAACACCGAACCCAAAACGTACTTGAGCTATTAGTTAAGTTTTTAGGCCTGGCAATTTGTCTTCTATAAAATACCGGACCGTGATCCATCCAAAATGGTAAATATTTTTCGAAAATGCATTGCAAATCTTGACGAATTGGATGTACAGGTGTTATTGTTTGACGACCATTCCTATGATGACTCTTAAGGAATTATATCCTACATCTTAGGAAGCAGCTTGGCGATTTTGTCTCTCGATATGAGGGATGTTGAGGTTTGGTTTGTAGTTTATTATTTGCTGAAAGAATTGGTCCGGTGGCTGACTGAATTTGTCGGTGTCATGTTTGGTGTCGTATTTGGTGTAGAAGTCGCTGAAAATGCTCGCTGATGGGTGGAGTGAGAATTGCTTTCTTTTTACTTTTATCTTGCCGAACTTTAGATATCTCTAGAATATGCCGTCTATATTTGAGGATACAAAAAATTTTTGGTGGGCGAAGATTCAATTGACTTTGCTTGATAACGAGGATCTCTCTATACAGAATGTATTTTTATTTAAAGCTTCTATTTTTAGGAATTCTTACGACCCTGGAAAGGTATTTTAGAACCACAACTTTCGCTTCTTTCGTTGTCTTCTGAAACCTGGCTATTAACATTTTTTATTTTCCCGATCGATCTTCGAATAAAATCGTCTAGTTTTTCCTCCATCCGAATCAGTTTCTTGTCTTATTAATCCATGATCCGGCGACTGTATCTCGGAATAGTATTCTTGACTCCCTGGGAATCATGACTGTTTGTGGCGAAATAGGGTTGAGCAAAAGTATAAGGAGTCTCATTTTTGTGTTATGTTTTGTATTCTGTCATATAACGACTCTCTCTTTCTCTTTCAATCTATTTTTACTCAAAGGAGTTTTTATTCTTGCGAATTCTACCGACAGTATCATTCAAACTGGAGGTTTAGAATGATAATGATTAGCTACAGCTTTGATTGTTTTGCTTTAAATTTCGGTTGTCGTAATAAACTGACGGAGAAATATTCCTGTTTTTACGAAATGACCCTTCTTGGCGAACTGCTAGAACCTCATAATTGCAATTCTGGTTTAATGAACACGCTGTTTCAAGAGGTTTTCTCTCGCTATCTTTGCGATGTTAACGCGGCATTTGATGATAATGCACATTTTAGGTTGATGCCGCCTTCTGCTTCCTAAAGTTATAAGAGTTGCCTAGATCAGTTACACTCCGATTCTCTTTATTTTTGTGAATTTTTCTTGCATCATAGTCTTTAATTTTACTATTTATAACATTTTCAGTTTTGGAAAGTCCTTTCAAACCGACTAACTCAGTATTTCTACGAGCGTAGGTTAAATATGCATTTTTTTACTTTTACAGCTAAACATCATCGAACAGATTGGATCGACTAGGCGTTGATTAGCGTTAAAGTCCACTAACAAGCTGACCCAACCAACTAATTTAGTTTGACTAGTGAAGTTGTTCATTAACACTGGAACATTACAGACTATGAAACTATTTTTGCGAAGGTATGTTATTGACAGACATAAAATTCTGATTGTTATATCTGTAGCCATTAGTATGGCTATTTTTTGGGTTGCTGGAATTATAACCCACATTTTCAGATTGGTTTCGATTGAATCTAGACAAGACTTGTGTTCTCATTCTTTATAATGACTTCTTAGTATGGTTTATTTTTTAATGATAAAAAATATCGAATTTCTAGGGGTTAGTATATAAAAATGCCCTCCTTTAAAAAAATCAGACGTTAATTTTATAAACTTGTCATTATAATCACTTCTCTTAAAACAAAACAAGGAAAACAAAAAACCTATGGGTCAAGATTAGTCAACAGGTACCCAACAACTTGATACCACTCGGAAAAGGTACAAGTATGAAGGGGAATCACCTCGAAAAAAGAAAACTCATATCAGAATTTAACATTAAGGTTTATTGAAACTACGTAAAACTCCATTCCACAACTGCATATAAATTGAATCTAACGACAATAGTCCACTGTTCCTAGAGTCAGCCCAGATCACTCTCTGCGATCTTCTAGAAACAAGACTTTTTACCAATAGACTGTTTACCCTATAAGATGTCAAGAAACTAATCGAGAGCATCGTTTACACAATGGCCTACCTACAATAAAACGACATATACTACCGGGACATCTGCACATAGAACATATACTATGACAACGGTACATTCAAACTACTACCGAACGAACTGATCCCATTAACTCCCTACTAAACAGTTATCCGTCAATCCCAACTCAACCGAAAATCCTCTGAAGATAACTTCTAGAATGATAACTTTATTATCCTATCTCCAGAGATGATAATTGCACTTAGATGCCAGTAAAAACAAATGGTGTAATCATATTATCTACACAAATCAAATGTGTTTATACTCGGTATGATATTATTGTAGGTTACAACCTTACTACCATCGAATTAGTGCTATGACCAGGAAAATTACGATATATTGCATGATATTATAGAGCAAAGATTAGAATTGGTTGAAAATCATTATGATTAGAAAATAGCCATGGTTATTAGCAATATGTTGGACTATGATTACATGGAGAGGATGGATCTGATGGAGCTATCAATTTTTGTCAACAGAGAATTCAACTCTGGCAGTTAGGGCAGTCAGCAGAAAGAAAGAAAAGACGATCCTGAAACCTCCAATCATAGCATAAAAGAGGGAAATGCTATGAAAAAGACTTCCTCCTCAAGAGCTATCCTTACAAAGAGCAGGATGGTAAATAGCAGAACCACGAACTAGAAAACCACAACAAACAGTGCTGTCCCAATGGAAAATAGCAAGCATAGCGTATCGAGAAGCAATTTGGTCTATATGCAATATGATGAGAATGCCGATCCCAGCGATTATAGGAATCCCAAAGAGTATAACATTCCACCTAACATCAGAGAATAGTCACAGAAAAATCGTGTCTATCTCAACTAAGCATCTATTCAGCAACCCCAGCAACATAATTTCCAGTAATCCTCATGGAAAAACAAAAAAAAGGACAAATAAAGCTTTTCCGAGTAATCCCCCTATATAGTTCAAAGTCATGCTCATAAATCAAATTTTTGCAACAAAATGGGCAGCAGTAGACCCAAAAATAATTACTAGTATGAAGCTTCTTAAAGACATGAATTCGAACATCACTAAAATGAAACAGATCAGATAAATAACAATGGTCGAAGATCTAAGATGATTTCACCTCGGTCACCGAGAAAAAATCCGTATTTGCAGACAGGAAAGAATTATAGCGATAAGGAAGAAGTCAACAGTCAGTTGAATCGTAATTTTAAGTATTTTCCGCCTATTGAAAATTTGGAAAATGATTATCCGAATTTGAAAACACAATATAAGGATTAAAATCGCTAGCAAAAGTAATCCACATCGAGTTTTAACCATGAACCAGAATATTAACAGGAGTATGAACGTTCTCTAGAGCACAGGAGAAAATAAAATTTCAGAAAAAATACTAAGCAAGCATAGACACATTCAAAAAATATTTACACAGGAACTACCTCAAAGAAATAGCATATCGGAAAAAATAAAAACTAAGAAAGAGAATCTTAAGAGGATGTAACAATGAGAAGGATTCGCGAGGAAATTGGAAAGTCTCGAAAATTGATTCAGCATTTTCAGAAAGAAGAGGGATTAACAGGATCAAAGTACAACAGTTGATTTAAGAAATAAAAACAAGAGTTGTAACGGTGATTTTGATGAATTCTATTTGATATTATAAGAACTCAGGTTGAAAGATTGCTATTACTCGAAGGGCTATCTTTAAATATCATTAAATATACCCAAGCTATTGTCTGAGTAGGAATGAAGGTCATTTCATGAGTCAATATTTTCAGCATACAAAATATTGAATAATATCATTCTTCAGACAGTGTAGATCAAAAAGTTTACAGCAGTATTGAATTTCTGTGGGTAGATTATTATTTTGTCCTGACCATTTTCATGAAAGTTAACTAAATACAAAAAGGGAGGGAAATTTCTACATTTTTAAAAATAAAAAAGTGCAGAACATCATCTAAAACTTTATCTTAGCTCCGATAGCTCTTCTTTTTAGGCTTCTTCTATTTTTTGGTTAGTTGCCAATAATAGCTCGAATTTTTCTATGATTCCCAGCATTGTTCTAAGTTTACTCCCCCAGTAGCATTATCTTTGAGATAGTTGAGCTTTCATTTCTTACTAATGGGTTCGAAATTGGTGTCTTATCGACTTTATTTCCTCCTCCAATCTTTATATCACCTAAAAGGCCCCTTATTCATCGATTTACTAGCGCAAGCTTATTGGCTTTTCGTAGTCATCTTCTAAATTTCGCAAATTCCTTTAAACTCTTTTTTTAAGATTTTGAATTTATCTCTTCAAAATTCCATTCTATTCAGTCAGTTCTTTGATTCTATCCGACTTTTCTTCGCTTTGGAACTATCTGTCTTCCAAACCTAAAACCTTTCGTTCCAGCATTTAATTGCGCTCCTTCGAGACATCCAATTACCGCTCCAATTCACTGATCACAACCTGGTGTCTTCTGAGCAATATTTAAAAACGGAAGATTTTTCCCTATTGCTATTGGACTGTTCTTTTCAGAGTGGCGATCGTGGACTGCAAAGAGCTTGTTTACTACTCAGATTATTATGAGTTAGATTGCTGTTATGCTTATTAGGGTTAGGAATGAAAATTTATAGTTTACTGGGTTCCACCAGTAACATATTTCGACTCAATCATATTCAACGACGGCTTGGTTGACTTAGATTTCGTCATTTGATTGAGTTTATGGAACATTTGTTATTTTTTTGTTTATAAAAGGTCTGTAAATTCGGCAACAAAATTAGCGTTTACAACTGAATCATAAGCAAAAAAAGAAAAAAAATACAGTGGAAAACAGGAAAAAAATATATATACACATCATCCCCACCAAGAAGGTTTGGGATATTTATTGCTAACCACTCTTCCTTTTTTAATAAGTTTACTTTTCATATCTTAAAAAATCTCTTTTCCTGCAACCTGTACCGCGGAATTATTTACTAGTGAACGTTTTTATGTCCTTGGCATAGATGTGATTGGTCTCTTTTTTTGGCCTTATTTTAAATATTGTTCAATTATATTTCGAGCATTGCTGTTTTCGTAGACCCTTTGATTCTGACTTTGATTGTTTTGGGGCTGGTGATTAATACCAATATTGTTGATGTGATAACTGTTTTTCTTGGAGTCACTGTTGGATATTCTTTCTGAGTATCGACAGGATATCTATGGATGTTCACTCTTTTGTTATGTTGAGAGAGAGGGCGACTTTTATTTAAGAGACGAATTATTTTCCAGAATTTTTCTGATTTTTTCCTAGGTTAAAATTGCCTTTTCTTGCGTCATAGGCGAAACCACTCTTTCAACTCTTTCGACTTTTTTATTGGTCCTCGGACTGCGAAAGACACCAGAATTTTCCAACTTGACAGGACTTTTCATGTTAATAAAATGATGCTTCTTCTAAAGCTCTGAAATCAGACTGACATTCTTTCTAATCGCCGGACGATCAGACATATAGTTTCCATTCTTATAAGCCTAGCTATAACCAACAGATGATTTGTTTTCAACCAATTTTTTAAACTATCTCGATCTCTAGGAATATTTCTTCTATATTTGTTTCTATAAAGACTATTCTCTTGACTTCTCTCCCATTCTCTATTCCATTTATGTCTAGTACTTAGGATTTGGTAGGTTTCTTTGTAAAGATTTTAAATCTGAGGGCAGCTTGATTGTTTTAAGTAGTTCTTTTTTGCAAACTGTGTCCTTGGCCTAAGGATTCTTTTGTGTTGTATTGTGGTTGTAATGGAAAATCTTCATAAAATCGGGCTAATTTAGCAGCTATAGGGCACTTCTTCTCTTTTTTGGGTTCTTTTATAATGTTGTTCTTATCAATTACTGGAGCATTTTTGGACAGTTATAAGGAAGTCGACTATACGACCGATTTTGTACATTTTTGTACAGATCCTCCATGTCTTTTCCTTAGAACGGTGGTTTAAGAGATATCATCTCGTAGATTATACAACCGAAAGACCAAATATCACTTTTACTGCCGTAGGGTTAATCCCTCCAGACTTCAGGACTCGCATAGTAAGGAGTTCCAGTCTGTGTGTATGCCAAATTGCCACCATTGACCTTAGAAACATTTAAATCTCCAAGTTTATATTTACCGTTTAGAACGAATATGTTCGCTGATTTTAAATCTCTGTGCAAGATTCCCTTTTAGTGGAGAACTTTGAGTCCTTGGAGAACATCATGGGTTGCTTTCCAGATCTCTTCGTATTCAAAGAATTTTCCCTACTTTCTTTTGTCTGAAATCAGTTTATGAAGGTCTCCACCGTCAGCATATTACATGATAATGCAAAGAAGGTTTACTTTTTCGTCGAAAAAGGCCTATTTATAGCCTACGATGTAATCCGAGTCGATGGATGCAAGGATACGGATTTCATTCAATGCGTTTTCTTTTTCTTTTGTAGAAAGATTATTCATTCGAACTTTTTTAAGAGCGTAAATTTGTTGATCGCTGATTCTACGAACTTTGTATACAGTGCTAAAGCTTCCTTCGCCAAGTTTCGAGAGTGGGACAAAGTCTCGGATGGAAGTCATTCGATTATTTATTGTATTAAGTTTCGAGTTAGAGTGATTTCTATATTATGTTACGTAAGTTAGTAGCCAGAAAACAAAGTAAATCAGGAAATAATGAAAAGAAAAAGAGATAACAAAAAAAATATGAAATAATAAGAAAAGATGCCGCATCTAAAATGAAATCAGAAAGAATATAAAATTACTTTTCTCCAAGAAAATATCTAAACGTGGATAATTGTTAATCTAGAAATACTAACAATAAGATTGAAAAATATTGATTGATGATCTCGACATCTACAAAGTTGAATTATGACAGTTAGCATCCTTTGATAAAAATGAGCCAACCAAAATTCGAGAATCTGTTCACATGGAATTTATCAAAAAATGGAACATGAATCACTAACATTTGATTTCTAGCACATAGTGAATCGTCAAGACAAACACATGACTGATCTTACCAAATCTCTATCCCAGATAGTCGGCAGTTTGACCGAACTGATCTCCCACATGAAAAACCAATCCTTACAACCCTAGTCATCTCGTCCACGAAAGACCGCAGATATGACCTACCACGAATTCCTCTCACAGGCTCTCACAGGGCTAAGTACCATCTCAGTCACTAACAAAAATGCACCCTACCATCTACAGGAAGATCTCGTGCTACTGCTAGGATTGGCATCTGCCAACAACATCTCGATCAAGACTTTTGAGGCTATTTCTGATGAAAGAAAAGTTGAAAGGTCCGCGGAGAATTTGCAGAGAAGGTATTACGAAATTTTGTATAAGGTTGAGGAGAGAGATATGAAAAAAATTGTCAATTGGGTTGAGAGCTAAGGAGTGCAAGGCTATTTGACTTATATTGGAGATTAGCTGTTTATTCAGAGGAATTAACCATTGCAGCAGGTTAAGAGGAAAAGGCCAGCATCTTTGGATAAGGAAGCCAAATTGGAATAGAAGGCCGGAAAAACCTTGAGAGGAATGAAAATTCCGAATAATTGTAAAGAGTTGCATGAGACCTTGAGAGTGTATTCGAGGATGGTTGATATTCCGATGAAGACATTGTTAGCAAAATTGGATCAGGTTTCAGGTGATTTGATTGAACTTGACAGGTACGTTGAGAGCAAAGATGCCAGACTTCTTTGGACTTCTGCAGAAGACGAAATTTTGAAGACTAAAGGTTCTGAATTAGAGATTCTTAAAAGATATAGAGGTCCAGCTGTCTAAACTCGTAAGAAATATCTTGGAATTCATTGAGTTTGATCGTTCATGCATGAATTATTTTCAATTTGGTCTAAATTGCCAGTTTATTTATATCCAAGTCAGTTTTACTAATATTCAAGATTTTTATAAGCAATTTTTGTTTATAATACAAATGGGAAGACCGAGGTTCACTTTTCCAAATTTTAATAATAACTCCAAACCTAAGTAAGCTGCACTATAGAGATCACGCAGTTTTTTGAGATATAGCACCAGTTTGATCGGCTTAAGTTTTCTGGGATTCGCAGGTTTTATGTTGTTAAGATATTTTAGGTGTATATTGGTACTTTTTTCTCAATGATGCGCCCTAAGAGAACAAACTCATGAAGTCTAAGCTGTTAGATTAAGAACAGAAGATGATCGAAGAGGGGAGAGAGAAGCTAATGGAGAAGTATATGAAAAAACGATGAGATAAATGAGAATAAAATAAAAAGGAATGAATGAATGATTATTTATCTGTGCTTGTAATCACTAAAATCCTATAAACAGCTTTGAATAATTCACTCTCACCCAAAAGAGGCTAATTTTTTGTCTAAATTTTCTTTCAACTCTTTATAAGTTTAATTCTCCGGAGCAATGTTCAAGGCCTTTTCAATGGTAAGCATGCAGTATTGATAATTTCCCTGGGTAAACAAGCAGACTGCCATATTAAAATGAGCCTAATCAAAAAGTTTATTCATTTTAACTGCCTGCTAGTAATTAAGAAGGGCTTTTTAGTGTATCCCTATTGAAAAGTACGCATCCGCAAGATTTTTGTAGAGGACATCTCTTTAAGCTTGATGAAGGATTTTTTACAGGATAACTATCGATTCAGAATAACGACCAAGAGAGTTCAAGGCTGCTGCTTTGTTATTGACAATGTGGATCGATACGTCATCAAACTATGAGGAATTCTGGATGTTTTATAGAGTTTGGTTGCAGAGATTGAGACATTACTTGATCTGCCTGTTTTAGAGATATAGATAAGTTAGGTACTAAACTGCAGAGAGGTTATTACTGCACTATCGGATCGAAGCTTAGAGAATCGGAATCGCTTACTACACTTTCAGATGTAAGGATTACATGAGGAGGGCTAATGAATTTGCCTAACGATCTTCAATTTGGTGTTCACTTCTCTAAATATCTCTTTCTTTCCCAATCTAAGCTTCCTTAATATCGGTAGTTTATGGCGAATTTTACTTGGAAATCTATTCCTAATTTTCTACCTCAGTAACTTTTTTTATCCCTAGAGAAAACTATGGCAGACCTTGGATGGTGGTTGTTTTACGTTTCTTGAGAATGGGTGATGAGGGCTACTATTAAAAGACCTGTTTCATGGGAATGGGAATAGTTTTCTTTTTTAGAATTTAGCTCTGCTAAAAGAGTTTTTTCTAGGACTTTGCTTAGGGAAGGATAGTATGGGCTACTAATTATGGGAAATTGATTCCTTGAGAAATTAGCTCATTGAAGATATTCGAATTCTATTAACTCGGTTTTGATACTTTTTACTATTTTTTCGTCTATTTTTATTACGGAAATTGATTTATTTTATGTTCGTAATCTTCTGCTGGAGAACCGGTATTGCATGTGGTTTTTTTAGGTATTTACGGAGAAGTATGAACACTTTCGGTTTACTGTTTGATGACTTAGTCATTTGACAACCCGGTCCTAACCGATTTCTTACTTTGATTCATCTTCCCCAGTAAATGCTACTTATGGTGTAGTATCTATTTCTATTTCTAATCGAATTTACTGAGAGGAAGTAGCTGGGGGACGAGTATTTTCAGTGGCTAGAAGGTAGAGTCAATGGAGACTCTTCTCTCCCGAATAGTCTGTTTTTCTTTCGGCTGATTGCTTTTCTTGATAGGAAGTTCTAGACTGACACTATGATTGACTTTTTCCGCTGTTTCCTACTTGGATTTTTGGTCGATTATTCCCACGGGATCGCTTTTTCTAGCTTTCAGTCTGATTTAGTTGGCATCCCTGATCTTTTTGAACAGCTATTCTGAACTATCAAACTTGACTTCATATTTCTGAGCAATAATTTTCAGACTGTTCGAAACTCTATCGATTTCTTGTAGCAAACTATAAGCGATATCGGCTTCTTCGTGATACAGCTGTCTTTCTTAAGATTATAATGATTTTTTGTCAGTGGTTTTGATCATTGTCAGAAAGCTGCTGAGTTATTTTTGACCTATTTTGCGATAGTCACGATATTTAAGCTTTTTATGGAGAGGGACAAAACCCTTACAGTTAAGAAACGGAGAACCAACCCTATGGAGCATAGCTTTTGAGAGGTTGTCAACAAGATTCGAAACATTAGATTTGACAGAATTGAAGTAGTTGTAGATTGACTACTGAAATTGCCGACAAGAAGGTTTAGCATCAGTAGAGACAATCAAGGTTTATAACAGCTAGACCAGTTGATTTTACGTGACAAAAGAAGTTTTACCAATATGACTATGATACTTTTTCATACAACTTTAACATCCAGCACACTATTTCCAGGTACAAGTCTAAGTTATACAGAATTGAGTTATCTTTTAACCATGTTAGCAACGACTCATTGACTTTTAGTGCCTTTTTTAGATGAAGAGAAACTGTGATAATGGTAATAAAAAATTTAGGGGGGGTTTTTATGCTTTTAAGGAAAAGCTTATACCCTTTATTTGATGACTATATGTAAAGATTAAGTAGTACTTTTTAAGGTTAACAAACAATATCATAAATGACCGGTTTCAACAGCATAGACACATCCTGTTTTGGGCAATAGTTTTCCAACTCTTAACAGTATATGATAACAAGAAAACATATTTGGTGCCTTTCCTATCATATTTCTCCTAAATTATTTGACAAAATTTCCTTTAACAAACTCCTTGAACTCTTTCTCACTCAATTCTTCCTGCAAAAATCCCATTTCTTATGTTTGATCTGCCCTTCCAAGATTGCTGAATCTCCAATGAATAATCTTTCTTAGGTAAACAACTCCTCCACGACTAGCCATCATTTAGTTTATGAGATCGTGCTATTAATTGCCAGGGTCGAGTCTGGTCGACACAGGACTGTCGATTTCGGAATGCCTTATAGGTCTTGGAGAGATGTAGGAAAGGGGAAGCAGTTTTTTTAGGTTTTATTAGTATGTTGGCTTGTAATGCTGAGTCGAGATAATTAAAGAAGGGGTTTTGATATTTTCGCGACGAGAACTTAGCAAATTTAGGTTTATAGATGGTTAGCTTTCCTCACACTATCCTAATGTAAAATTCCATTCATTTTTTTGATAGTTTTGTTCCTTTCTTACTTTATTATTGCCTTTATCTTCAGTTTTTTCGGTATCTGTGAATAATTTGTACGGCGATTCTGAAAGAACTCCCAGATTAGACTCTGAATCACCATCAGACTAATGGCTCTCAAAAATTTACTTAACTAATCTTTACTCATTAAATAAGACTAGTTTTGACAGTTTACTGAGTAGTGTGTTTTTGATAGATTCAAAATCATAGCAGCCTTCTTATAGAGGGTTTTTGTTTAAATTAAGGCATTCCACATTCCGCAGTTTGAAAAGCTAATTAAGAACCTTCCTAGAAAAAGATATTTCATTTTGGCTGAGATCCAGTTAACCTAACATTTAAAGGGTTTAAAATCCATCCAAATGAATGATTCTATTATTCGAAAGAGACAATTTTTTCAACTTCGGATACGAAACTTTTGTGTTTGATAGACGGTACTGCTAAGGGATCAGTTTTATGTCGTAGAGTTTGTTGCCATTCAGACTGATTTCTTCTATGAAATTTTAGTTAATTCCGATGCTGCCCAAAAAATACATATTCTGCATTTGATTGTCGTCACCTTATAGAACTTGTAGTCTTTGGGGAATGGTCAAGGAATCTACCTAATTCCTATTAAACTTTAGAACTTTTAATTCCTTTAAATTGTCCAAGCTCAAGCAGTTAATCCTGTTATCCTCGATGTTTAACACCTAGAGACAATCCATTTTTGGAAGGAAAATTCTCTCAAATCTATTACGTGAAAGATCTAACGTTTTTAAAAGAGGAAATTTGGAAGATGAACAAAACTAAAAGAATCTTTTCGGCAACTATACAAGCAAATTATTGCTAAAGTTTATCGATGTTACTAATCTTTATGAGTAGAGTTATGCCGGGAGAGATTAGTGCTGACCGTTGGAGTAATCGACAACTCTTTTTTGATGGGTACTATTACACACAGATTATCGATCCTAAGAGTTATCGCTGAACTGCAAGATTTAATTTTCAGTCTGGGTAAGAGGCCTACGGATACGAGGATTTGACTAACGACGAATTACACCGGGTGCTCTCATAATCTTTCCCTCGGATTTAATTTTTTAGACAGTTAAAAACAAGAAACTAAAAACAAAAAACCTAATAATGTATTTGTATTGCATTAGTTGTCTAACCGGCTTGATGTATAATAATTCAAATGTCACAGAAAAACGTCGAGTTTAAGAGGCATAAGGCAAAGAGTCATGATGAGAAGAGGATCACAGATTCGCAACACTCTGAGATGAAAAAAGATATGGCTGACACGTTGAGGAGAGAGATGCGTATACTGATAAAAAAAAAAAATTAAACTGCAGCTGAAGCACGGAGGGAATATGAAGAATTTGAGTATTATAAAGGAAAAGG